>JBCAUG010580265.1:0-14474 GCA_038406175.1 Haplosyllis leylae | reverse complement strand
CATAGATAGTGGAATTGATTATCCATGGATAGGTGAAATGTTCTTTTGCACTATTCATAGATCAGTTCACTATTCATAGATAGTCACACTGTGATTGCACAATTAATGAGCACTCTACATGGACAGTGCAAATTGCTATGTGGATAGTGAAAAATGAATTTACACTATCCACAGATAGCCGAATACACTATGCGTGAATAAATTACTATTCATAGATAGTAGATTCTACTACCCATGAAGCATTTGTCTGTTTCAACTAATTAGATGAATTCACCCAATTTTAAAACCTAAATCGAAAAAACACGAATGTTAACATTTTACAGAAGAGCGCCACATAACCCCGTATATTCATACTAAAAACGGTGTGTCTTCAACAGAGCATTTCATTTGGGTCTAACTTCTTTGCTAAACTCTACAGAGGCGCTATCTACATGAAAGGAAAAGAAAAATTATCTGTGATCCTCTGTACGTATCTGTTCTAATAAAGTTGGTGATGAAATATCTTCGTCTTCGTCTAATTGGTCAGCTGGGGAGGGGGGGGGGTGTGTATTTGATGAGGAACACTGAGTTGGTTAGTTAGTGTGTAATTCATGATTAGTACATGTATGCAAGGTGGGGGTTCAATAGTCATAACTGCCTTATTACTGTACTGTATGGATTTACTGCTTCTACTGAAAAAGACAAGGAATGAATGCCGACGCCCTCCACAGGTTTTACTTTCAGATTAGCTGTGCATTCAATATTTAATTAATAGGAAGAATTCCTTTGAAATACAATACTTTTTTGTGTTTTCCAATGACGGATTTTAAATATGAACCGTTCTACAAAAATGTGTAAATTTTTGATACACCGATGAAAAATATGAAAATATTCAAGTTTAAGTTTTGAAAAAAATAGCAATTCATTACACATTTCAAAGACAACATCCCTATCTACCATTTTAAGTCATAAATAAGTATTTAAACCTTCTCTTTCTGTGAAAAAATGAATATAAATCTTGACATTCAACTCATTTCCATAGCCATTTGTAATGGAAAAAGTTCCAAAACTTTTCATAAGGCTGATTCAATGAGCATTTTTTACTATAACAATCATGTCAATTTGTTCAACAACAAGTATGAAATATCATCTCCATCCATACCTACTGTTACAAATTAAAAAGTAACAATCTGGAGTGTAGAAAGAAAGAAATTGGAAAATGTCCATAACAACCTTTTTATTGTGTTCATCCAAGATACAAACCCTCATTTCTTCCTCAAATAATTTTCCCCTAAATCAATTCTTACACATGTTAATACCTGAACCTAAGCAAAACTTTGTCCATCTCCATAAACTTTCTTCCTGCTCTGTACATTTCACAAAAGACATTAAGTCATACTGTCACACACCATCACACTGTTTGAGTATTAAAATAAGTATTGAAAAAGTTTTCATAACACAGATTTTCAATACTTTTCATAACATTTTCATAATGTTCATAACGTTCAATTTTTCATAACATTATAAATATTTGGTGATAGGAAACAAGAATAAGTTTGAAAATTTTATTGCCCTGTTAGTTGGTAAAAAGGAGATTTGTATTTCCAAGTGTATAATATTAACTATGAATGTGGTTAGATTCTGTATACATAATATAGATCTAGCTTCAAGGTATTGTGTATTTACAATGTAATTGTAATTTGAAACATTTTCAAAATGGTTGTTCAAAAGTTGTTCAGCATGGTCTGAGTTTTGAAAAAAAATCTAAATATCAGATCAAGGTGCATGCTTTACCTATCTGAAATATTGTTTTCAAAACATTTCTTGTAAATTCAACATGTCCATAACAATTTTTTCATTACTTTCATATTTTCATTACTTTCATAGTTTGTTGAAAGGGTATTGAAAGAGAGAGATTTCATAACATTTATGTGATGTAATGAAGATAATAATGAATTTTTTCATAACACATTTTCATAACAAAATAAGTATTAAAAAATGTTTATATCACTTTTTCATTATGTTCAATTTTTCATAGCGCTAAAATATTTATTTCATGATCGGAAATGAGATTTTACACATTTACGTAGAATGCACGGTACCAAGTTCCGTGCCTGCTGCCTACTACACACTCACCGGTGGAGCCCCACGGAGAAACCCAAAGTGTATAGCCAATAGCAGCACTCGCCCACAGTAGCCAATCACCATCTGAGGCACTTGATACTTAAGGCACTACATAGTTGAGTGTGGGACAGATGAAATCATCATCACTTGCCTCGAGCCAAGAGCACCAGATGCTACTCTTCCATAGAGCTTAGACCTGAGAGCTACCATACTATGTACATTGTGCAGTTCACCAATTAACTGATAAAACTGAAGATAACTCTTGCTCATCATTGAAACGAACCATAAGACCCATCAAGAGGTTACCAGAACCAGAGGTTCACATATCCGACATCGTCTCACTCGTACTGAGACCATACACCATTAGTATACAACCAACATAAGAACCCCCCAAGAATGGTTCATATAACATTATTAGCTTTTCGATGCATTTCACCTACACGGGGGCATTGTAAACTGTCAGGTTGAAGAGGTCCACATGAGACCATATATGATCAGAAAAAAAGGTGTGTCTGGAAATGAAGCATTTCCATTGGGTCCAACTGGAAATTTTAAGACAAGATGACGCTCTGTCACTGCTAAACCTTATATTTTCGCAACCCGCAAAAAGCTAGTAATGGTCAACTTGCATACGTTAGTCTGACACCACGGCTTGTAATGGCTGGCTGTAGTCTTAATTTAAAAGATATTCTATGATAATACAAGATTTAAAAATAAAATTAGTTCGGTTATTTTGTTGAATGTAATGAAAGGTATCGCATATATCTCGGGTGTAGCATCTGTAACGCGAACTTTGCCATCTGACGTTTCATAAATGCCGCCACTGATTGATCTAAATATCGGTTTTGAATTTGATTAAAACAACAAAACAATGAAATATCCCCCACGTTTCATCGTGATATTTCCAAATTTGAGCGCAGTTCCCTCAGTTTTATTTATTTTGGTAATTTGTTTTTTACAGATCAGTGAACTATAAAGTTTTGTTCTTCAGCTTAAAAAAGGTGTCAAATTGAAAAAAAATTTCGCCAACTCAGTTTGGAATTGAGAAAAAGCAATTTGAATTTTTCACGATAGGCGTTTCTGTCAGATTATCTGACAATATCTGACAGTGGTAGAGCATTGGTCTCATGACCCGGAGGTCCTGGGTTCCAACCCCACTGGGAGCAATTTTTGACGAATTTTTCTTTTGCTTTTCCCTGTGCAAAGAGCTGTCAGATAATCTGACAGAAACGCCCATCGTGAAAAACTCAATTGCCCCAAATGTAATTGTAATTGTAATTGGGTTGCTGAATGGTGACATGCTTTTTTCTCCCTTTCCTTGAGATCGTCCCAGTCACCGTGATGATCGTCACTATCATATTTCTATCCAAATTCAAAGCCAAACTTTTACAGAGCATATGGCACCGACGTATTTGTGAAAAGCGGCCGATTGAATTGGTCGTTTCACGCCTGTGCAGATTTGATGAATCAGACGGGGAAATGAAAGGAATCATAAATGTCCGTTATAAACATTGAAAAAGAAGGCCCTCTACCATTATCTACACGTACAATCAATGAAATTGCAATGGGGCTGGTTCAGGCATGACAGTCCAATGCTGCCATCAGTCACACATTTGTACTGAAAATTTGATTCCAAAAATAGCATTGCGTCTATGGGCCGATTTCCTCACCTGATGGTTGGAACGCATCAGAGCACTGATTGGTTGCATCTATTTCCATCTTTTCTTCTGACGAAGGTTATAAATACAGAGTTATTCCGCTTCTCTTTAATTAACTGCATCGGCTTGATTCTACGGAATTTGGAACTGATTTTTGTTTTAATAAAAATATAAGTGATGTAAATGACGCGATCAGTGACAAAAAGTGAAGCTGCACCGCTTTCAACTAAATCCTTCATCCGTCGAACTTTCACTCAATAAAGGAGACATTGAATGCAGCTGGATCTAAATAAACTGTACCAGTAAATCAGTATATTTTTGAAGGACATAAAACTTTAATTACATACTAATTTAACAATTTCACAAAACACCGACAGTCACTGGAAAATGGAATATATACATCAGTATATCACTGAGGACAAGGTATGTAATATTATTGTTTTTATGCCATACTGAAAGGGTCTTTCTTTTAAAGAAACTTTGCTTTGTCTCTTCTGATTATGTGAGTAAATTCCTACCTAAAAATGGTTGTCTGTGAGAAATTTTATTTTTATATTGTAAAAGTTCAGTCAGAATTTTCTGTTCAAACCACGTTTAAAAAATTCTCACAGTAACACAGACAACTACTATAAAATGCTGAATCAGATTCACTGTGGCGGACCTGGGGATGCAAGGAACGCACACCTCCTGATTCAAATTTCTTTATTTTTACGCAGTTTTTTGGGCAAAATTGATCAAACAGTAGGTTGGTGCCTTCTTAGGTGTTGGTGACTTCTGGGAAATCCTGGATCCGCCACCGAGTCAGAATTCCACGAATTTCCAGCACGTTGCGAAAAGTAAATTGTTATCCTAACCGCTCATCTCCCTTACACATCATGTTCTGTCATTTCTTCATTTTCGAATATTTTTCTTTCTGTTGCGCTTTTGTCTTCAAAAATTATACCAACCCTGTTAGACGAATATTTCGCGTTTTTTCAAAAGTCTTGTCTCATTAGATGAATTGGACAAAAAGAAATTTTACAAAAGTGGGGTTCAAGTCCAGGACCTCCTGCTTATATTCCAACTGCTTTAACCATTACACCACAGAGTCAACTGTGCTTGTGGGGAACTTTAAAAAGCACCTATTTCATGCACCACTGCATCTGTCCAATTCGTCTAATTCATCCAATTAGATAAAAACCTCCCCATTTTGAAAAATCTAATTTGTTTGGCCACGGGTTATATTTAAACGGATCTCATGACTTGTTGTCTCGGCAGAAAACATAGAAATTGAGTATTTTTTGGGAAAATATTCAATCCCTATATTAATGTTTCGGTGGAAAATGACACAATCAACAAGTCTGGAAGACAATTTACTTGTGGAGTCTTTAATTTGGAAAATATAGTTACAAAACTGTAAAAAAGGCAACTTTAGCTCATGAGATATTGGTTATTTCACTATATTTTCTACGATATGGGAATTTACATACTAAGTTTCCTTCTGACTGTTCATTGTGTCATTATCCACCGAAACATAGACATAAGAATTGGATATTTTCTTGAAAAAGTACTGAATTTTGACTATTTCTGTCGAGATAACAAGTCACGAGTTCCATTTGAATATTAGCCGTGTTGGCAGTCCTAAAATTATTTCAACAAAATAATGTCGAATCTAGATCAGTGCCCAACATTAGTAATAAAGGAGAACTATTCAAAATGTTTGTGGAGCAAAACTATTGATTTGCCACAAGACCTGGGAACTAAATGTCCTGATCTCTCCTGTCAATGACATATTCATGAAAAACTAGAGAAAAACTGCCTGGTCATTTTTGTGTTGATATGGAAGACAGAATTCATTGTTATGAATGGTTCTGTATGTATGATTTCTGTTCATGTTCGAACTCGTTTACATCCAAGTTTGGGGGGATTCCAACCTACCATTTACAATGGGCGACCGGCGAGAAATTCTATTGTCGATCATAAATAAAGCAATACATTTATCCACAAGTATGCTAGAAAAGTTTCAAACATCACTCGGATGTATTTAGTTAAAATATAACTGTACGGTATTATTTTTGAGATAAATGTATTGTGTTCCAGGGAATTTATCAAAGGTCAATGTTGTCCAATGTTGTAAATAATGTGAGATAATTTTCTGATCGATTTTCTGTCTCATATTTGAGATATTGTTCTTGTGCAGTCACCTTCTGTACATACCTGTAGGATTTCTGTACAGTGTTTTAACAGATTTATTATATCTTACTTCAGATAATGTTCCTGTGCAGTCACCTTCTCTATGTACCTGTAGGATTTCTGTACAGAGTTTTAACAGATTTATTATATCTTACTTCAGATTATGTTCCTGTGCAGTCACCTTCTCTATGTACCTGTAGGATTTCTGTATAGTATTTTAACAGATTTATTATATCTTACTTTAGATATTGTTCCTGTGCTGTCACCTTCTGTATGTACCTGTAGGATTTCTGTACAGGAAATATTGTAGTCCGTTTAAAGTATCAAGTACTGTCCGTCACTGTGTCGGAGCGGCCTTGGGGCTTATCTTATTGTTTACTATATTTGGATGGTACATTTTTTTTATTATCAGTAAATTTGTGTGAAATTGATATATAGAATGTCATAGTGACCAATCTTTCGAAATTAACTTTGAACAATAAAACAACATTTGCCTTTTGTCATTTTTAACATTAGTGAAAAATTATTTCTGCCATGAAAAGTTCACAACCTTCTCCAGAAAGTAACTCAAATTGTTTTTTCGTGTGCGTTGGGGAAATTTTAAACAGTAATCAATCCAAAGAATTTGACAGCTTTATGGAATTTCCATTGACTCAATTTAAGGCTCGTTCACACTGTGCGTTTTTTTCTGATTGCGACTGCGATTCATCGCAACAAATGGGTCGTACAGGACACAATGGAAGTGTTCACACTGTGCGACTCTGACAGCATAACCAGCTACTATATGACCCATTGTAAGCAAAAACCAATCGCATTTGCAATCAGAAAAAATCGCGCCGTTTGAACAAGCCCTTAAGGGTAATACGGATGATGCCTTTTGAAATGTGCTGAGTCAGAAGACTTCTTTTCCATCTGCAAATAATTTTTTCTTTCTTCAGGTCAACTATCCACGTAATTGTCCAGACATTAGCAGCGTACTGTATTTTACGGTTTTTGCCATTACACACTAGTCACATGTAAGTTTGCTGTAATTATAAGAAATATTTAGATTTTAAATTTTTAAGACCAATAAAATCCATCTGCTTTCTAATTACTGAAATTATCTGTTGGCAATTAGTAGTATTTTCCTATTTTGTATAAGATTACTTTCGGTAAATAAGCGGAAATCAAATGTAACAAGTGAAGCATGATTGAAGACTATTTGAAGCTTTTCTGTGATTCCCATTCACTGTTGGCTCTTTAATCGGGTTTTCCCTTAATGGTAGGTTAGGTCATTTAACAAATTTGTCAAATTAGTTAAATACAATTCAAACTAGTGGTAGTCAATAATGATAATCAATCTAAATGGGCAATGGTAAATTTACTGTGGCTGGTTTTTTACCAATTATTACTAGCAATAGTGAATTTACCATTGCCCATTTGGGTTGATTATCATTGTGAACTACCACCAGTTTGAATTGACAAATTTGTCAAATGACCTAACCTACCATTAAGGGAAAACTCCAATATAATGGTTATGATAGCTAAATGATGATCAGTGAGTTGTGGGCTCAAATCTCACAACAGTCATTTTCAATTTTAGCTTTATTTGTCGTCAAATGACTTGAATTAGATGAATATTTAAGAAATCAAGCGAATGCTTGTATTGTACTTGTGAACAGAATTTGCGTAGCAAGTGTAAATTAGTGGCCTTCGGAATTATTATTATTAATGCCAGTAATGGTCCACTTATCATCATGGACAGTTTAGCAATATATTTCCCACAGCTAAAACATTTAAATACACTATTCCGGACTGACGAGTGATAGTGGAAGACACAAGCCCAGCTAAGTCGTTCTTTTATTAATCTTGTTACTACATAGTTTTTTTATCTTCTTATTTCAGAGTGTGCTGCATATTTGTCTTGGGATACAATTTGACTGTGTTGTGCACTGAGGTGTCGGCGTCGATTGTCTCTTATCAAATTACATTGTACGTGGATATATGTACATTTTCACTTTCCGAAACCATAATCTATTTTTAAATGATTTTGAATTGTAGTAATATATAAATTATAATTAGAAAGAAATCAATTTCATGCAATATTTTTATCTGAAAAATTAGCATTTTAACAATTAAAACAGTGTGTAAAGTTTAAAGAATTTCGTCATCTCAATGTTGAGTAGATTTTTTTTCAAACTTCACTCATTTTCGACAATTTACACTGTGATTTATTTCATTCGGACAAGTGAGTACAGCAGCCATAATTTCTAACAATTTTGTTAAAAACCTGAAATAGCAAATAACAAATAACACTTAAATTGCTGATTTACATTTTAGTCCTCTAGCGCTGAGTACACAGAAACAAAGTATCCTGGGATTTTCGTTTCATGACGGATTGTACAACAAGGACACAGAACTAGGTCCCTTTCAACGGAAACACAAATTAACGTAATCATTCTCATTTACATGATTCACCATTTTACCTGCCGTGGCCCGCACATCCAATCAGTCCTGAAAGTTTATATCACACTCTATATCCAGCAGGAACTATTTGGTTGTCTGTGTGAATCATTCGAGTTTTCCCAAAAATAGATCATGCTGTCAGAATTGTATTGGTTCAATACGGATCAGTTGGTAAATTACATTTTTGGTTTGCTAAATATTTGGCAAAGATTTCACAAGGCTTTGACGAAATAATATTGAAAACATGATAAATATTTAATAAATATTTGACAAAGATTTATTTAACCATAAATGATCCCTTATCTGTTTTACCAGGCAATGAGCAAGATCTTACTCATGAAAAGAAAGTGAACACTTGTTTTACCAAGTGTGCAAAGTGCATTACATTATCTGTTTTGGAGACCAGTCTACCAATGCAGAGAAGTCATGATGCCTTAGTTTCAGCCATTTCTGCCTAAAACTGGTGTCATGGATGGTAACTGTATCATTACCAAATCATTGACAGAAATTTAATTGAGACACCAGTTTTAGGCAGAAATGTCTGAAGTTAAGATGTCAAGACTTCTCTACATTGGTACACTGGTCTCCTAAACAAACAATGTCATGCACCTTGCACATTTGGTAAAACAAGTAGGTGTTGGCTGTGTTTTTATGACCAACATCTTGCTCATTGCCTGGAAAAGAAGGCAAGGGATCACTTATGGTACCATTAAACTTTATGGTTAAATAAAACTTTGCCAAATATTTGATAAAAATGACTATACATTCAATATTATTTCACTAAAACCTTGTGGAATCTTTGGTGAATTTTTCACAAAAATTTATTTCAACAACTGATCCATAGTATATTGAACCAATACAATTCTGGCAGAATGATCTATTTTAGGGAAAACTCATTAAGGCCTTTATAAAGTCATGCTCTATTGATTCTAGAAATGAACAAAGTCCAATATATGTGAAGTGGTGCACAAAGCTCAGTATACGTTTGATGTCATGTACTGATTCCTGGAATTGTCGAAAAATTATTACAATGCATTCTCTAAAGTTTCATTCATAAGTTGTTACACTTATAGCTATCAGCTTGGTAAGTGAGAAAATTATCAGAAAAACTGGACATTAGTGAAATAATAACTATGTTTCCTTCTTCAATAGACGTTTACCAACTCTGGTCAAATTATTTGGATACGTTTTTTATTTTGGTGGAGTATTTCTTGGTCCAGGTTTTTTCTTTCTAGATTATAAGGAATTTATTGAGGGAACAAATCTCATATCTGAGGAGAAAAATGGCAGGAACGGAGAGCTACTGAATAGCTTAACAAAGTTACAGGTAGATATCTAGTACTTTTTCAATATGATATTATATTTTTAAATATGGGAGATTAAATAAATGATTAGATCAAAGAAATTGATGATATTTTTAAACCAGCTCATGATGACCCTGACATTAAAGGGGTTTTAAATATTAAACTAAAATGAAGTCTTAAGATGGTGATATGGAGTCCTAAATCTGGATCAGATTTCAAATTGATTAATGGTTTGTCAAATTCTTACCTTTTTCATTTCCTCTGTTTAAAGGAGAACGTTGATGAGAAAACCATTCCCAGTCCGATGGTAAGACACATTTTACGTTACCGCACTAGAGTTTTTCACAAACACTTTGCAACACAAGAATGTCAACATTGCCAACTTTGTTTCAGCTGTACAGTTAAAAATCAACTTGTCCAATAAAATGTGTAACCTCATAACATCATAATCCTCATTAACTGCTTAAATTCTTATTTCACATTTACTGAGCACATTTGGTGCAAACAAAGAAGAGAACTGCAAATATGTGGTAATACCAAGTTGGCATTCATGCCAACATTACCAACTTTGTGTGCTTGTGAAAAACTCGATTTGTCATTCTACCTAATTACCAACCACGTACGTAGTACGAGGAGAGGTAATGTTTTCAGTTGCGGTATCTGTCCTTCTGTTCACAGGGAGATGATTCGATCCACCCGAAGCCATGAACTGCTGCCCCCTGAGGACGCAGGGCGGGACGGGGGGGGGGGGGGCTTGTGGTAGCGTGGTTGATATTGCCTCATGGTGTTAATGGGAGGCTGTCTTGTTTATTAGAGTTTTTAAAACTATTTATGTGACCATATTTGAAATGCTATGAAACTCTTCGTAATAAACTTGACATAATAGAAGGCATAAGGCTAGTAGAATCTCCCAAATTTATAAAAACGTTCAGATTCTATTATTCTTAATTCTTATTATTCTTATTCATTACTTAATATTGTACTATTTTGTCATAGATTCCCGTATTGAAAAAAGGAATTCTAGCTGCTTCTTCGCTGTTGATATTTCTGTTCGGTGCAATTTACCTTCCTCCAACTCAAGCTACAGGTTTGTTCAATAATGTTTGGAAGTAAAATACCAGTTACATGAAATAACTTGGAATTAATTTCGATTGCAATCAATTTCAAAACAGTTGAAATTTGAAGTCCAATGATCCTACTCCTAGGGTCATGACGATGGAAACTATATCCTCATCAAACAATTGCTACTGCCATCCAGACAAATGTTCTTTTTTCTTTTTTTGCCAGATTTAGATCTTGTGAGATCATCTGGATTTCTTTATCGTAACATATTTGTACTTGTATCGATGTTTTGTCAATTTCACCACATTGACTTTGTTTACACACTGGGTAAGCAATTACTAAAAGCAGCATTGATCCAGTATCCTTATTTTGATTTTGTTGACAATATCGATAATCGTGACACACAACACTTGTATACTTTAAAAATCAATCACAAGATTATTCTTGATGTTCCAGATTTTCAATGAATCCTTCCCTATCTTAACGAACAGTCTCAAAACCAATTTTTTAGTGACACAAAAACCTTATTAATATTCACAGGAGAAATGGTGCAAAACGCATCCGGATTTGGCTTCCATTACGTAAATGCAAATCCAGAATGGAACTTAACTACGAATGTCAATATGGCCGCATGCAGGGTGAGTAATTATAACACGCTGGGGCCTTTTGGGTCGTTTCAGACCCTAATTTGTATAAGAACATTGTCTGAGACAACACAAATACTGAGCGGATTGGGTTAACGAAGACTGTTGCCAAGGGCAACCAAGATAGTGACCCAAGACATGAAATCAGGCAAAAATTACTCCATTTCATTGTTAATCTTATGTTATAATAGGAACAATCACTTAAAAAATTTGGTTGGGTTGGTTCTGACCTCAGTCTATGCTGGGTTTCTGTGAGGCTGAGTTTTCAACCCATCCCTTTGGCAACCCAGCATAGACTGAGGTCTGAACCAACCCAACCCGCTTTCGCGGTGTTTGTTCGCTAAGCAAATAACTCACAGACTCACTACAGATAAAGTAATGAAATTGTATAATGTTTAATTGACCGTTGTAGTGTTTCTGATTCCATCAAACAGTGTGAGTTATTTCCAATTCTTTTATTCAGTAGGCGATAAGTTTGTACGAGGCCTTTAAGAACTGGAACATTTTTACCTCGAAATGGCTGAGATACTGTTTCTACGAGCGAGCAGGGAAACTGGGGTACGTCATGTAGAAATCACCCTGAATGAAGCTTAGTAAATTCTCTATTGTTCAACACAAAGTTCATTTAAACATTCAAAACGTCTTGGTTTCAGGTTACTTGTAGCTTTTGCAGCAAACTATTTATGGCATGGAGCCGACCTGGGATACTTTGTCTGTTTTCAATGCTCGGGCATGGCTGTGGTAGCAGGACGAAAAGTAAGACATTTTCGATCTGTTCTTAGTTTCAAATGTCAGTGGATTAAATGGAATGAATTCGATAATTGAAAGTACTGGTAAAAAAAGCAAACACATTTTGATGTTCATGATAGATCTGTTTATCCTTGGTTTAACCTTTACAAACTCTTTTACACTCTTATTAATGTACAAACGTCTTCTTTGGTAGCAGCTGATCAAAATAAAGTGTTTTCACAAGATAATTTTGTCATGAAATTTTATGAACGTATGCATATTTAGGTCCGTCGCACCATCCGACCACACTTTGTGAACACAAAATGGAAACCTCTGTATGACGTCATCACTTGGGCTGCGACTCAGACAATGATATTTTACGCCACAACTGCATTTTACCTATTAAATGCACATTCTACTTTACAATTTTATACGTAAGTTTTTACACAACACATTTAGTACTGTAAAGAAAGTCAGTATACAAAAAAACCAGTTTAAACTAAATTAACGAACAATGACAAAAAAAAAATAAAAGCAAACATCGTACATCACACTCCAGAAGGGATTGTTTCTAACTTTTTCGTTTGCATTATTTAATCATTTCTGGCATTAAAAATGAAGGATAGAAATATTTTGTGACGCTCAGATGGAGATTCCTATCATGTTTGTACATGAATGTCTTCACTAATTTATGTAGACCAGATCCATCACATCGAGTTCTTTCGTTTCAAGTACTCGATGTATTGGTATGGTCATATTGCTGGCCTCATCATAATTCTTTGACCATTACCTCAGAAGAAAATTAAAAAGCACTGATCTCTGTGTGTAATAAAGCATGTTCTCAATAAATTTGTCAACACACAAATGCTTCTTATATTTAGTTTCATTATTTGTGGTTTCATGGATGATTGAAAGCACGCTTCTGACAAAATATTTCTTGACAAAAAATTCCAATGCTCCGACAGTGTTCACTTAGAAACATTTCGATAGACAGCATGGTTGAAGGAAACCAGATATTAAGTAGATTGTGTTGAGTTGAGGGGCCATCTACGTTCATTTGGTCGCAATATAAATCAACTTGAGAAGACATCCAACCCTGATTAACTTGAGGAAACCAAGAGGAAATCTTCCTGCTGTCAAGCCTTAACGAGCAACAGAGGCTTAGGCTTTCACAAGAATATAATTCAGGGTATGGTTACGTTATGAGAAACAAAAGGAAGGTCGAGTAGGTGTGGAATGTTTTCAGAATAGTTAAAACAGACTAACACAAGTGTTTTATTGCTGAGGATTTAAACTGGAACTCTGAAGGACACTGGTTTAACTTCGGCCAATAACACTAACTAAGATGTACTTATTTCCACAGCTCAAGAGGAAATTATTTGTTACGAAAAATTAAATTTCTACCTTCACCCCGAGGGTGTCAGGTTTGACCAATATGGTCGCATCCCTTGCAGCTGAGAAACAAGGGTGCCTTACAGAATTCTTCCGTGAAACGTTTTAGCGCTTCTACGCGTCTACTTACCAAAAAGACAAGACATTCAACAAATAGCAGGGAACTACACGTTACCAAAAGAACTCTTTTTCACATAATGCGTCTTCCAATCAGTTTTTGTTTCTGTTTTTCTTTTCTTTGTTGTTGCTTTTGTTGTTTTGTCGAATTGAGTATCATGTAGAGAATCTAAATTAAGGTGGAAACAAGAACGTCGCAAGAACGCAAGAGGCATACCGACCGCAGCGTAGCAAACCTATTTCGAAACAAAAGAAAAATTCAAAAAAAAAATTTTTAAAAAAACCAAAAAATTTTAAAACAAAAAAAGAGAGAGAAAAGAGAGAAACATTTCAAAAAAAAATTCAAAAAAAGAATTTCATAAAAAAAATAAATTCCCAAGGTACCCCCCCCTGGGTACCCCCCCCCCCACCTGGACCTGGCTCGGGTACCCACCCCCTCCCGGACCCCACCCCTGGGTACTCCCCAACTCACCCCCTGGTCCCCCACCCCCTGGTACCCCCTCCCCCGGCCTAGACCTGGCTCGGGTACCCCCCCCCCAGAATCTTGTGAAACCAATGCAAATGTCAGAACTCTCTGATAGGGTGATAGGGTGTTCAATATCAATTTGTTTTTAAATCAATATCAATTTTTTGTGCCAAAATGACACAGTGACCAGAAACATTTGGGAAAAATAATTGTAGGAATTTAGATTACTGCCAAAGAGTGACATTTCAAATCAGATCGATGACTAATCGGATCGATACGATAAATTGTTACCGCCTGCGTATGTAGTACGACGGGAAGGTACTGTTTTCACAGGTGTCTGTCTGCCCATGGGGGGGGGGGGGGCCCAAACAAGTCCCAGTCA
>JBCAUG010580155.1:0-14475 GCA_038406175.1 Haplosyllis leylae | reverse complement strand
TCGTATAATCTTGCAAATATCGTTACCTAGTACAACTGAACACAATAATACCACAGCTTTGCTTTGCAACAACAGTTCTTGTCGTATAATCTTGCAAATATCGTTACCTAGTACAACTGAACACAATAATACCACAGCTTTGCTTTGCAACAACAGTTCTTGTCGTATAATCTTGCAAATATCGTTACCTAGTACAACTGAACACAATAATACCACAGCTTTGCTTTGCAACAACAGTTGTATTGAAAGGTATTTTATTCAGCGACTGTTCCTTTGAATTCGCATCAACAAGTCTACCTTCTAATCTATGGCGTTAAGAAATCAAAGTGGATCTTTTTCCAATAGTTATTAGAGAATCGACAAGATTCTGTAAGCATTCCAGTAATTCCTGGAAACAAATATAACATGAAACATAACTTGATAATATCAGGGGTCGAACAGTCATTTTGTAAATAAAAAAACAAAAAAACATAAAATCACAGAAAAAAGTCCTTTTTAACATTAATTTTAAATATAAATTAATTTTGTTCCAATGATTATTGTGAAATATTCTTAATTTAGTTATTATTTCTGTATATTTTTATCATATCCAAAGATATATGTAGACAGTAGACAAGGAGCAAAAACTTTATGCCAAGTGAAGTGAGGCTAAAAATGATTTTTTTCCAGGAAATTAGTACAGAATAACAAACTTTGAAAACAATTTCACCTCTCTGTGTCCAAAACCTTCAAAATAGTGGTGCTTTCTTGAAAAAATAGGAAGCTCACCAGAAAAAAACCCACATTTCCCCCCCCTCCCCAAAAAAGCACAGCCTGAATATTTCAGCTGAAAAAACAATGATGACAAAAACAAGTACAAAAACGCACGTGCTTTTTTAAAAGCACTCAGTAAGACCCTGTAATATTCTTTTTACCAAATATAACATTCATTCTTTGTCTCTCTTTTGACGTTCATTTCCTCAGATCAAAAACTTCACTTTGAAAATATGCGAAAAACACACATAATGTATTTGTATTGGCTTAATGAATCACTCACACAATCAGTTTGGATAAAAAAGTAGTTGGCAACTTTCAAACCGTTACCAAGAGACAGATGTGTTGTTGTTAATGGAATAACAAAGGGAAGGAAACAAACACCAAGGGCGAAGAAAGCAAGTCGAATAACACTTGACATTGTGATTGACTCTGAAGTACACATAATTGGCTGTCCATTAGAAGGGCTTTTTCTCATGTAATGCTTAGTTTCCTTCTGTATAAAGTGCGGCGGTACTAATCGTACGTGTAAGGCACATAGATTAACACCAGCCGATAATTGCATAATATGACCATCTGCACTTGCTCGTTTCACAGAATTGGCACAGATGACGCAACAGACAAGAGGAGTATTATGCGTTGACTTGATGGTGACACATAAACATAGCCAGAGCTTAAATATCAGAAAGGCAGGTGCGAGAAACGGAGAAAGTCCGTGCTCATGCCTGCAGCAAAACTAAAGGAAAAGAGAGGAAAGCTGCTTTTAGTGCAGGTAGACATCAGGCTGGTATGCTGTAGGGAGGAAGAAATGACACAAACAAGCTGGTCACATCTACGACTACAGGTGTGCGCAGGGTGGATGCGACACTGTATACAGCTATGCCAGCTTCATTAGTAGAGCAACCACGGCAATATATGATAGGTGACGATACAGCCTGGCGATTGTTGTCAGTGATCAATTAGACTTCTAATGGGGCGTAGAATAAGCTACCTGCCGAATATACAATGGACAAATGTAAAACATGATTACTTTACTTGGGCCAAAGGGCCCAACACCGACATGGCTGCTCTTTGTGGTAGATGATAATTGTTACCATCATACGTATAGTGTGTAGCCGTACAAGATGCAGTGTTATTACACTGGGTGTGGCAGCTGGACAACTGCTGTGGGTACTTACAGCTTTACTCAACAATACATAAACATGTACAACATTTACCCAAATAAGATCAGGAGATAATAGTATCGGTTATTACAATGGCTAAAGATGTGGACCTCAATGCAATTAATGGTTCGGTGACCAACAACATGTTTGATTTCACAAACTCTTCTGGTGATCCAGTTAAAAACACAACCCAGACACTTGTCACGGAGGCTTGGACCAGTGATTTCCTACCCGCGGAGAAGCAATGGGGCTGGTTGGCAACAACGGTTTTACTCCTAGCAACTGTGCTTGTTAATGGTGCTCTTCTGGGTGTGACTTGGAAAACAACAAGACTACACTCGTCTCTCTACACTCTTCTGGGCTCACTTGCTTTCGCACATACCCTTAATGCCTTTTTAGTCATGCCCATGGCAATCAATGCTGCTATAAATGGTAAGTTGACAATATCAACGTTGCACCAAATAAATTTAATGTTTTTTTCTTGTTTTTTTAAAAAAAATGTTGGGGGACACAAGTCCCTTTTGTGGGGCTACTGATATCCCTGTTTTGGACTTCTGGTGACGTCTGCCCTGGGTTTCAAAGCCAGGGTGGATGCCTCACTTGCATGCTTTCTTCCCTGCGTGCTGGTCCTCAGATTCACATCTGGTGTGACACCTGCCAACTGTATAGAGGTCAGCATGGCAGCCAAGCCTTTTTGATCCATGTACCTGCGGACATGTCCGCAAGCATTGGTGGAGGTTCGGGGCACGAACCCACGATAATCTGTGCCGCAAGCACAGCGCTGTACACCATTCGGCCACTCCGGCTCAGCTAAATTAATTTAATGTTTCAGTACGGATTGGGACTGGGTTTGGACTTATCCATCAGATCCATCAGAATACCTGGATAACTAAAGAACATTCTGTTGTGCACAGAGGAAACTGGACTGTGTTTGTAATTAAGTGCACTGTGTCATCGAAATGGGTGTGATCATAGTGCTACGGTTGTTGACAAATATCTCCTTTCATGCAGATGTTAGATACACTGTAGTAATAATTCATTTTGCTTATCAGGATGTATTTACACCTTTCGTACAGTTTTAACACCTTTATCCAGCATCGTAATTTTCCGTTTGGAGATTCATTTTCATTTTCATGTTTCCATGAAATTTGGTGTCCATGTTTCTTGACGTAAGTTTGAAATTTGCCAGGCAGCAACGAGTGCCGCGTATTTTTTTTGCTTATGTATTATTATGTCGATGGATGTGTTGTTGACGACTCCCATTTATTCCAAAAAATGAATGATGCTGGAGGCTGCTTTAATTGCGTTTTGGCGACTATTTGTGTTTGCTTTCGTTCCCATCATAATTTCAGTTTGCTACCGGAAGCTCAGTAACTTGTATGTCTTTATCAGTCTCAAGGAACTTCACTGGTGACTCATGGCTCCACACTTCATGCCTGCCACGTTCCCCGCTCCCACCTTGCAGAAACTTCATCGACCTTGTAACATAAAATTATGTATTTCCGACAGAAAAAGTGTTATGACTAAATATCTGTCGATTTATTATTGTACGTCGAAAATCGTTTCAATGGGACAGTGAATCACTAAACGCAAGTTGGGAAAAGTTTTTCAATAACTGATCTTGAAATGAAATTTCATGTTTTTGACCTAAAAGTGTAGCTTTGACCCATTCAATAAACGGCAATCAAATACCAGAAACAGGAGCTTTCAAGCAATTTGGTCTTCTTCGATAGAAAATCGCGAGAAAACGTATATTTAAATAAACATCAAAATGATCGGAATTACCTTCTGTTCCAAAACGATTTTAAAAATCCAAGTCCAGAAAAGTGGTTTTAATTTTACATGTACTTCCACTTAGTGAAAGAAGTGGAAATAAACTGACCTTTAGCACCTTGTTGTCTCATACAGATTTGTGGGGACTTCCAATGGTACTGAAAATATTTGGTCCACTTTTTATAAGACGTCCCATAAGATTGAGGCAAATTGTCGAGATAGTCATTTGTTGCCCAAAACACGGAAGTGTACTGACTAACTTCAGCTTTTCAGTAAAGTTGCGATATGATGTGACAAAAATTAGCTGATTATGACAATTAATTAATTGGTCTCAGTTTCCCCGTCAGAACTTTGATTTGTACAGTCCAAGGTGATACCCCAGAAAATGCAAGGCTTTACTTTTGAAAAAAAAATCCATCACTTGTAGATAGTATACGCCATGTAGTAATGACATCAAATGGTTGGAGAATTTACTGTGTAATATGTAATGATGGAAAATTATTACAGATAACAGGTAAACGGACATGAAATAAAAGTACAAAGATAATTTATTGAGATTTGCATTGAAAACTAAGTACTAAAGATATTTCAGTGTATTCAGTATACACTTCTATCAACAGGTGGGACAATTTTTAAACTACTCACGAAGATGTGCGATCGATTCTCCTCAGTTTGTGTTTCAGTTTCCAGCCTCAGTTTCAGTTTTTGGACACTGTTCGGGCACTGCCATGACACTGTTAATTAGGGTGTGAACAGTGTCCAAAAACCGAAACTGAGGTTGTCGGGATACACACCAAGATTCGTGAGTTACATGTGAGAAGAAACAGAGAAATAAAATACTTGTTTTTCAAAAATGTTTTCCCCAAGCAGCTATGACACTTTAGCCTCCAACATAATTAGAATTGATAATGCTTAATTAGTAATAAGTAATAGCATTTCAATAGCTTTAATTCTTTTGATGACTTTTTAAATGGGAAATCCAGGCAAGTGAATTTCTGTCTGGTGAAGCTAATTTTGAAGTTACTCACCCGGATTGGCGACTGATATGAAAATCTTAGTGAAAACACTGAATTCAAAAGCTCCGATCTCTCCGTTTTCATTGCTGAAAGGGCTCATGTCACAATACGTTTCAAAGCAAGTTCGAGTATTTACGATTAAAATCGACCTATATATTAATGGTTAATTTATCATTCATTGCAGATGAAACGGATGTGTCATGGAGTGTTTGCGCAGCCGGGATGTGTCTCAGACAGTTTATAATGTCCGTGGTCATCGTACATCTGGGACTGGCCATTCTACACTGTTTGGTGCTCTTACTGTCCCCTCTCTGGTACCGTCGATGCACTGGCATCCTTTACCCATGCCTACTGACCTCTGCAGCCTGGGTGCTACCTTTACTCTTGATCATACCTGGCGCGACTGTACTTAACACGACAGATAAAACTAATTGCGCAGATTCACTTTCAATTGAAACAATAATTACATTACATATCCCGACCTATTACGGCCCTGGCATCACGGTTGCGGTGATCTATTCGATTGTTGCTTACATCACACAGAAGAGAAGTCGAGTCACGAGTCAGTTACATCATGAGGGCGTGGAGAATGCCGAACATCTCAATAAAATACATAGAGACAGATGGTCATCTATACTAAGCAACCATTCTTCTATGGCGACATACAATTCGGAGACCCCATCCATTTGCAGTGATAACGCATCGGTTCACAGTATACCAAGTATTGACAATGACGATGGGTCTGCGGTGACCATAAGCTTACCTAACGGAAGGAACGGCTTCGTCCATCTAAATCAGGCCCCACCGAATCGGCAATTTGCGCCAAATTCAGTAAACGGAGATGTTAATGCTGCTGATCATGTACAAAACGGTTATGTACCGTATGTCAACGCCGAGGCACCGCGAAGACTCGTTACAAATGGCTCAGCCGTCTGCTTACCAGACACGATTTCACCCGCCACCACCGAAGATGATAAGAAGAAACAACCTCCACGGGATGTTCTCAAACAAATGTCATCAGACAGTGATTCTATGCAACTTGAGATTCATAAAGTGGACGTTGATGATGACCTTGTGGAGAATGACACAGCCACGCCACAGGATGATATCCTGAAAATTAAAACTGGTGTCAATAGTAGATCGGACGATTCAGATACTCGAAACAACGTGTTTCATGAACCAAGTGATAATTTCAAGACAGCGGTTTCACAAAACGTGAAGGAGAGCGTTAACAGGAAGTTGTCAGCCATATCCGAGAGAGACGATTCCAGTTCACTGAGCGTCAAAAGTGACGAGAGTGCCAGCATCAAAGGAACTCCCACGCACGGGCCCCACCCAACATCCGACACTGGAGACTCGCCTGTCGATACAACAACCGATGAAGAAAGCAGTTTAGCTACAGTGTCTACCGGGTCGTCCGATACGCAGGCAGCCCGATCAACTGATGCTGAACAAAATAAAGACAATGAGACACGCAGAAGTGAAGAGAGTGACATTAACAGCAATAAAGAAAGAGGCACAGTAAATGGTGATATTGGAACTGACGAACACGGTACAACACATAGCAATGTTGGCGATGGTCCCGACGCGAAACCGAAAAGTGGAAAGGAGCAGCTGAATGTACCACTGGATGAGACTGAGATTGAGGTCAGCGTTGAGACGGACAAGTTAGCGAGCAATGGTTTCGACAACTTGGGATTTGCATTAAATGATGGGGAAGAACTTTCTTTAGCTGAATCAATTCGAGTGAAACACAAATCAATGGATCCTGACAAAACAAAGCAACAGGGTACCGAAGAACTGATTGCCAATGACGGCAAACAACACAAGGATAATACTTCATCGGACGGTACACAATCCGGTGGTCATTCACGAAATAGTTCGCAAGAAGGAGGCATCAATGGACCGCGAAGATCAATCCTAAGAAGGGACAGAAGCAAACGTCAGAGTGCTAAAAGTGTCAAGTTTGATATTCCCGATACGCACGATGACAATAAACCGAAAAGACTTAATCGTAAACCCACCGGGAAGGCACCTAGGAACCAACAGCTGAGGAAGAAAGGAAGCAAAGCATCTGCAAAAGGAAATGCAGCAACAAGCAAACGTCGACGCACTCTCGTCAAACAAAAGGCTCAATCCACTGAAGAACCACCGAGTCCATCGGCGGCTCCTGTGTCTAACGGCGTTATCTCGTCTGTTGCACCATACGCTAAGCGTCCACCGCTCCTGTCCAGCTCCTCCTCATTTGGCTACATGGCCGCGGTGCAGAGCAGTCAAGCGGAAAGACTAAATCACAGGATACGAGCTCAGCAAGTGAATGTTAATACGCTATTTGTCGTGTTCTTATTGTACGTTGCTTTGACTGCTCCACATATTGTCCTCGCCTGTGTGAGAAGTTTGTGCGCCACATGCAACATAGCGACGGAGGTTCGAATTAGCTTGCAGTGGTTGATGTTCTCGGCGTCTCTCATTTTACCTGTCGTCATGCTATGTTTCTTGCCAGAATACAGATCTGCTATTCGAGATCCAAAGGCAAAATAACAGATAGCGCATGAAAGCCGACACTAACAAGAAAACCCATGTGTACAGTACTACCAATAATAATAGCTTTTTATCACCCTACCTTCAAAGTTATTGCTAAAATAAATCAAATTAATATTTTGCATCTAAAGCTCACGTGCACTAAAATATCTTTCATGGCATTGCTGTCGTGTTTGTAAAAATTAAACTGTAATCGTGAAACTTCACCTGAAGGTCGGAAATATTCTGGGACCATTTCTCTTTCCAATTTATATTCACTGCATGCGTTTCAAAGATGTTATTAAATTACCAAATCAAATCAATGAAAAGGTCTCAAACAATGTTATGGACATAAATGTTAAACATTTATATGCATTTTGAAATATTGTGGTGCAATTATTACATGTCACATTGTCTACGGGTGAAAACTTTGTTTCCTATTATTGGATGGATTAAATTCCATTCCATTACTGTTATGTTGAAGCATATTAACTGGAGATAGGAAATCGCATCATCTTGTTGAAAACTATGATTTTGTAATTTGACTCCAAAGTCACTAAAACTGATCCCCTCTTCACGCACAATTGGCAATTTTTAATGGCATGAATTTTGACATTTCAACATTTTGAATGCAAATTTTTAGGCGAATAGTCGCTTGTCGATTTTGTATCCCAAGCATACTTTACCGTCACAAAATCTGCAGGCGGATCAATAATGTCCTGCTTTTAATTAGAAATGAAGTGACTGAAATGTGAAATAAGGTTTAATGTCCATGCAAAATATGTGTAACCGATTAATGGTTACATTCGGTCGTTTTCTACGAATGTGTAATTTACAGTAAACAGAGGGTGTCACAGCGTGAAACTACTTTCGAGATTCGTACCTCCAGAAATGATAATGCCACATCTTGCTTGCTCCGCAAATGCTTACAAACTATCTAGTTTCCCCTATTTAAGGTCAATTCTAATTCGTCAAAAATGTAAAAAATGCAGCCACGTGCAGTTGGTAAAAATACGGTTGGTACAAAAAAAATTTAAATTTAACAGCCTGTACTTAAGTATAAAATAATTTTTCGCCAGGCAGTAATCACAGTATACATATATATTCTACATGTCTGAAACAGTTAATTACATATATCCAATTCATCTGCGCTTGAGCATATAATATGCCTCTTAACCAATCATTTCTATTGACTTTGAAACGAAATTCAGTGAAGTAATATCATGTTTGTACATTGGTTTGTACTGTAAATGTATTTCTCACACATTTAAAATTTAACAATAACTTTGAGTACTTCTGCCATGATCTTTACCCTTTGTTTCTTTTTCAATAGACCTTAACTGGAAATGCCAGGATCTTTGCACAGTATTTTAGCGGTTAAATGTAAAATGCTACGTTAAATGTCAAATGAAGTTCAAAACTCAAACAGCTTCTGGAAAATCCAGCATCTCTCATTGCATATTAGCTTATGAGGCAAACAAAATTGTTTTCTGCTAAAAATGGAAATAGCAAGTGAGGGAAAAAGACCAAATTGTTTGTAGTGAATCATTTCAGTGGTTCGAACAACATTTTAATTTTGAATTTAAAAATACGCAGGAAAGTTTCCAGAGAATTCCATATTAGCCAATGTGTTGTAAATTGAAAACTTTTGTAAATGTGCCAAGAAACTCTACTCTGCCCCATACCTGTCTGCAAATTTTTCATGACTTTACAAGTTTTGCCAAGGAAAAGTGAAAATACACGAACCACTTTCTGCCTTGTGTCCATGCCTGTTTGACAGAACGTTACACAAACTCTAATAGGTACATTACATTTCAAAGTTGCATACATATTACAAAAAAGTACGTCAGCTGCAACAGATATTAATTGTGGAGTTGACATGATGTATTCTTATCTGTGATTATTTTCTGTATTATTATCAATGTAACGTACGGGGTTAAAATATTTGCGCACTTGAATATTTTCACAAATATAGTCATTAACTATGTGAAAACTGTCCTTCGTATTGTTTACAGCAGCGTGAATAAATATATTTTTCACCAAAATTTTGTTGATATTTTGTGTCCGAAGTCACAAATTAAATATCATTTCGCTAAAGTCTCTTCTCAAATTTTTACATTGTATACAAAGAGACAAAACCAAAAACAATATTAAAGATGTTCACAAATACCATAGATACTTTATGCAGGTAGACAAGATTGAGTTCTGCAGCGCTATATAAGTACACTGCAGCTGCAGCTGCGGGGTGAGGCGACAATAGCCTTCTGCTTCCCACCAGTAGGATGATACAATAGAGTACAAGACACAGGTAAAACTCCTTCTCAAGTGTTCTTCGCTTTGGCTGCCGGTAGTCTATTTGTTGACATTACATTTCTCTCCTCATACGTTAAATTACAGAAAATTGATAAATACGTATGGCTAAGGAGACTGTAATGTTGCAGACCGATAAAGAAATATACAGTACATTTTCTATGTACACTGGGGTGTTCTTAAGGAGCACGCACTTCTCCGGTATCTCGATCTCATAAATAACTGGGTTGTGAAGTTAAAAGACTATTTTGGAGCCAACAAACTTCTATTTTTATTTTTGGGTAATTCTTGTCAATTTCAAAAAGATTCTGGTCGGACACATGTCATCTCAAGTTTTGTGTAAAAGCTCAAAAACTAATGGATGTGCCTTTTGACTGACAAGAACTCAATTTGATCTGAACTTCAATTTCCAGGTTTTAAAGTCCTGAAATCACCATGTGTGGACAGACAAACAAAGTGAAAAAATTACCTTCCCCATTCCTTTGCAATGCATGCGGTAATGAAGCGAGAATATATGGTGTATCAAGATCAAGTGATGCCAATTTCAATGAAATTAAATTCAGTAGAGTCAATGGTCTAAGTTACATTAGATAAGACACCAAACAACCGAGAAATAGTAAATTCCAATGACTTGTTGTATGAAGTGGTGCACCATACTGACCAGAAGCAAACATGATAGCAAGCACATGAACAAATTGTCACTTGTACTACTCTTCTATGCCCAGGCTCACTGGGTGGCTGTGGGAGACACTAGGTCCTCCATCCCAGGGAGTGACAGCAGTTATTTGTGGGAGTTATCAGTTAATGCACTGGGCCGCAATTAAGGTAAAGAGGATGCAATTAATACTACAGCCTCCTGCAGGGATGTTCAGAGTGAAAGTAAAATACATCACACTTCATGTTTGAATACTTTCTTATCCACTTCTCAGCACATAAATGGCTGCCCTCTTACTGGAGGGGTGAGTCTGACAGTGATGACTATTATGTGGACCTAAGGAAAAGAACCCTGTGCAACACACAATAAATAAAATTTTACTATCTTACTTTATTAAATTGTTACTGTTGTAGTCAAATCAAATTACATTGATGTGATGAGGAGAGCTCCCTGAGGGCTACCAGTGAAAATGTCAGCCAGCATACTTAAAATAGCCCAAAACCCCTATTTAGGCAGTAACAGTCTCAATGAGTCCATAGGGATGCCAAAGCACCCTACTTGAGAAGTTCCACTGTATGGGAGTGGAGTGAATAGTCTAACTGTCCAATCTTCCTCTCTAGATATCACATGACTGACCGAGGCTTTTATAGGAGGTGGCAACACTAAAATATTTATCTACCTTAAAAATAGTTCCCTCCAGAGGGATGAGACAAGAGCTGCGACCCCCCCATCCTCCCTGAGGTAGTGGAACATCGTAACTATGATTAAACCCATGTTTCCCAGTGAATTATAGCTCAGTTAATTCAGTAGAGTGGGATGGATGTAAGAATATAACTAAACTGAGTAGGGTACTCAGGCAAGCAATGACATCATTGTTTCAACTTCTCATTGGTACATACATTCCATAATAACCATTGCCAGGGACTGGAGGGTGGCACAGAGTTGTGCAATCCCTAGGATACTGCGATTCCATGCATACAGCCCTCTATACATATTGTGACAAAGTGAGAACTGATTTTAAGCAGTTTTTCCCTGTAAACTAAATGAAAAAAAAAAAAAATGCAAACTAGTGCGCACGCCCTACAAGCAGGTCTCCGCACATATGGTGCATGTGTTTATTGCATGATTTCTAATGACCATGACACTTTAGTGACAACTTTTGTTACATCCAGAACTGTTCATCTCCAACACTAAGAGGTCCAGCTACATTACGTGTAGCGGGGACAGCAATCAACAAACAACATAACCATGTTCGAAATACGGTACTCGATTTAATCAGCTCGGCATAATGTTCACAAGCTGTGATTCCCTTAAAAGTAGATGTCGCCTGCCGATACACAATTTGTGTGGCCAAGCTGCTGCAATACAATAGTGAAGTTGTCTCAACGTGTGTGGTCTTTAAAATAGAAATGTGAAAACAAAGTGAAATTCACTCAAACAGCCACCATAATGCAACAGTAGAACGAGGAATTTACCAAATACAATACAAGAATCAATGTGATCAATTTAAAATACCAAGTTCCAGTCTCGAATTGAGGCCTAGTCCTATGTTAAACGACTTTTGATCTACAAACAATAATGAACTGTTCACTGCATAAACAATTTCAGCGCCTGAAAATCGGTCATGTCCTCGGGTACTAAGAAATATCGCTTTGTATCTACCGTCGACTTGATGGTCACGCGATCCAGGTGGGCTTCGAAATCAAGTCCTGTTTAAATCGGGTAATATTGGAAGTACACGTAAAACCGCGTGGAAAGGAAGAGTTGTTAGACATTAGAAGTCCTCTCAATACAAAAGTGCTTATGGACAGGTAAACATAAAAGATTCAATTGCAATATATTTACATAAGATGAGTCAGTTTTTGAACAAAAATGACTGAATAATTTCTAGAAATATCTTCCATCACCTGGCATCAGGTTTAAATGTTGTTTTTAAAATGAAGGACATCCTCTGCACAGACATGTTCCAAGATGAAAAATCTACTACGAAACGAAGTTGATTGAAATGCTACGCTGAATGACCAAACAGAATTGTTTTGACGTAATAATAATTATGACAGCCTCGTGAGTCACATAACTGTTAAGGATAACAGCTTCAGTGGCAGATAAATCAGTCCCAAACCAACATTATGCCTCTTTGCGTATTTTTTACTATTCATCATTTAAAAAATTCTATCGTGGGAGGTGGGGGGGGGGGTCCTGACATTTCCCAAAAGTAATGTTCATTTGAATCCCCTTAATATATTGGGAGATACACATGAAACTCTGTGGCGTAAAATTTCACTTTAAAAACATTTTTGAAAATCAAATACCAGACTTCGTATGCGCTCTTACTGAAAAAACAACAAAAACATCCACGGTAATACATAGCTGTAGCAACGACTACACAAAGAACAATGGTCTTTCCGGACACAAAATATCAAGGGTGAACAGTCTCACGGTACAACACTTTGAACTTCAGTCTCTCCAAAAAAGGGACATCTGAGATGTATTTCTATCATTTCAAAATGTGTATTTTTGTCCTCTGTACATTCAGAACAATCAGTGGGATGAGTCCATTTGTCTAGTTATGCACATATTGTGCATGTAAATCAAGGAAAATTCAATATGCTTGTCCGGGCTTACTATAAATATCCATACTCTTCCCACCAGACTGTTAAACGAGGTGACAGCAGTACACCAAAGGCCAGTATAAATTAATTAGTTTTCTTGTTTTTCTCGTTGCTATTGCATCAGCTTTTTGCTTTTCAGTGTATTCCGGAATAATAATCTCCAACGTAAAAGTGGTAAGCAGTGTGAATGAGACAAGCTTCGTCTGCTCTGCATATTGCATGTTGACTACATGAGACAAATTGAGGCACGTCTGTTTATTGTCTTACATCAAAAATTTATCTCGATATACTGTAACTAAGATGTACTAATTTATTGTCATTTACGCCAAAGACATTTGCCTTAATGAATAAATGCAACGAATGTGGCAGTGGTCTGTAAGGTAATATCTCATATGAAGCCAGCTCTTACTTGGAAATCATCAGGAAATTGGACAAGACCAGCAAAAGAAAATTTCCATGAGTTGATGTAAAAGGCCATGTTCGATTACAAACAGTTCAAAGGAACTATTTACAATCAATCATAGGACTACATTTCAACAGATGACCGTTCCCATTTTCTCTAAAAGGCTCGTTTAATTATTATCGACGAAAATCTGAACAAACATGCAGCCCTATCACAATTAATAAGTTCTTAATTTACAGAGGGCATTTCAGCAGACTAATTTACAACGATCTTTAAACTGAAAATAATTACACGAATTATGTCAATGTACACTTTCAATTTCAGCGTTTCGACCCTACCAAAATCCACTATGTCATAAACATTTATTGAAGGGTTTTGGCTGGTTAGCCAGCCATGCTATTTTTTGCAGTCACAATTTATTAAACGCTTCAATAATCATAAAAAACCAGCGTAATGCATGTATGACGCTCATTTTTATGATGAAAATTCATTTCTTGGTGCCCGACAAATTCATATGTAATCTATGTGTAATATTGGCAAATCTCCTTTACATCTCAACAAGGCTAATTACACGTAACAGTCCGGAGCCGAGCCAAAAAAAGAAAGGCATATCAGATTTTAGACGATTCAGAAAATCCTGTAATCGATCAAGTTGAGCTTTCTAGAGTTATTGTTCTTAGAAGGTCCAATTAAAGTTTCATAGACATTGATCAACATGCAAACCATTCATTTACATTAAAACCATTCTGCACAATTAATAGACTGATACCTACCAAAATATTTGCTTTGTTGATTTGAGAAAGCTTCAATCTTTATTCAACTTACAACCACACAAATTTTGTTGATAAGTCTACCAGTAATACATCTAAAATCTAATTGTTATTGTTTAAAATATAACTACGAACAGGTTCACCCAAAAATCAGGTTCTATTCCTGCTTCAGCAGATGGGTTCTATTCAGGTTTTGGACATTTTGGAACTAATTGATACATTTAATTTTAAAATAAGGACTAGCGGCAGACCAATCACACATTTGATTTTTAAATAGCCACTAGTGGCAGACTCAGCCTTCAGACTGGCTTTAATTCTTTTTATTACCGCCCGCTTACGTAGTACGACGGGAAGGTAATAGATTCAGTTTGTCTGTCCACCGGGGGGGGGGGTACCCAAATCATACACATAGCCAGGGGGTCTGTCAAGGGGGATCTGTCCAGGGGGGGGGGCACCCAGTCCCACAGCCAGGGGGGTACCCCCCCCCAGCCAAAGGGTAC
>JBCAUG010580044.1:0-14476 GCA_038406175.1 Haplosyllis leylae | reverse complement strand
TGCTTAGTAAAAATCTTTACGCAAAACAAAATATCGTATCATTGTAGGATATGTACTATGTTTGTACACAGGAGCCCGGCTTTCCAGAAGAGAAAGAACATATCGCAGACAAGCGTCAATGGGCTCATCGTCATTTGTTTGTTGCTGCATACTTGCTAGAAAATGTAATGGAATCTCTAGATTTGGAATGCAGTTTTAAGTATTACGATAACATATTAGAGTGTCTATTTAGAATTCAAGAAGTTCTGGGAAAATTTTGCAAAGTGTACTTTAACTATAAAATTAATGTCATTCCCAGAGAAAATGTCATTGATTCGTAAAAGAAAGGGAAAATCAGGGCCTTAATCAAGCTTGTTATAGCATTAACGAAATTTGTAAAAGTTAGAGTTAGCATGATTATCAAAGATGATCCAGTAGCTTTGGATATGATACATTCCATATTTGGTCGGAAATTAATTGGAGGATCCAAGAATATCTCGTAACAATAGAGTACTGGTTGACTAAAATGGATGAGGACGAAAAAAGAAAGTACTATCTGAGTTAACTTTGTGAAAATTGTTTGTACTGCAAACAATTTTTCCAAAAAAAAAATAAAAATTTGAAATTTCACTTTTCTTCTTCAGATTGTCTTGCATGCTTTGTTAATCACATTGTAAAATGGAATATAAAAACTTAAAATGCAAGAGGAAGGGCAGCCAAACATTTCTGACACTGAACAAAAAAACAAAGAAATATTACGATGATAAAAGAGGTGCTGAAACAAATGTCACTAAATGCAGAAATTAATGACACTGAACAAATAGATTCAATGAAAACTGGATTTAAATATGAAAGTTACCACTTCTTCACAAACAATATCCTCTCTGACAAATGATTCCTTTATGCAAACTCAAACACTTCCATGTGTGGAAAAATGTGATGTGTCTATTCAATGTGAACTTGAGATTTCTGAAAAAATAGCACACGATGTTGCAAGTACGCAATATTACCTGCATGATTTTTTGCATGGCAAAAAATTGAAATCAATGTTAGCTTTAGAGCAAATGGTTACAAAACTGCGTGAAGATGACATTGGTTTGAAATTTGTTTCATGTTTAAATGAAAACGAGCAAATGCTCTCAAGTTAATATCGCTTGTCAAAGCTATTTCAAGCGGTAAATTGAAGTGTTCTAACATGTGTTGGAAAGCAATGCTTGACATGGGTCATCTTTCTCTTTGTGAAACTACATCCACAATGGTTTATGACAGAGAATGGTTGGAGTTCTGTCAAGTCATTTACCATATGTTTATAGCGGGCATGATCAACACATTGCGGGGAAGGGCTCATTTCTCGCACATTACATCGGAAAAAGCGAAGAAAGGAATATTTAAGCCATTTGAAGGGGAATTTAATTTCCCGGTGCCTTCAATAACCATGCTAAAGAAACTAGACATTGGTTATCCCACAGGGATTCCTGTTGGAATAATTCAACATAGCCTGGAACTCGCCATTGAAAGAGCAAAGACTGGGGATGAATTTATTTTAAGTTTCAATGGGAAACTTATTTCCCCAAGCTGTAAAGGAAAAGACACTGGTGACTGCAACATGTGGGGCTGCAAAGGCCCCCCAAATATTTCCAAAGCATTAAAAATATTGGAAATAACAATGAAAGCAGTGGACAATGTGTTGTGTGATTTGCATAAATGAGGGCTTAGTAGCCATAGCAATTATTTGGAACATCTCCTTCTGTGTTCCACTTGTTGCATTAAACGGTTGCGCCAATGTATCACCAGAACTTTCTATTTGCATAAGAAACTGATAGCTACTGTTGGTGACAACTTGGAATTGCAGAACAAGTACAAGAGGCGCATGAGTTCTTTGAATCACAACACAGCAGAGTGTGAAAGCATAGTCCGACGCTTACTAGAAATTAACATTCAAATTACACACCTCTTGTCCCAAATACAAAAAAATTCAGATGTTCATGTAGATGTAGACAACTGGCACATCAAACTGTCAGACCACAGCAATGCATTTTTTTGCTTCCACCAGAAGTAGCAAGTAGTGTTGCAGATCTTTCTTTGGAAGAAAATTCACAATATGTTAAACAAGGGTCACAACTGTGGCAAGATTTGCTTGCATCTTCAAGAGTGACTAGCAGTACATTGTGAAATGCAATAGGTTTAGACACTTTAATGAAACAGAAGGAACATTACAATGTTCGAGTCATTGGAAGAGAACCCCCTCCTACTCCACCTGATTTGCAAAAGAAATTCAACCATGGCAAAGAAAACGAAATCCATGCAACTGCCACTCTCATTTCCACTGTTGGGCATGCTTTTCTTCCAGATTGCTATGCGTTCTTTGAAGTGGGTCCCAAATTTCTACACAGTCCAGATCGAGAAAGGCTTATGGAAGTAAGTCCTGACAGAATTTTCATGTGCGCAAATGGAAGTATTAATTACCCAAACTACCATATTCACAAGAATAGAAAAATTCTCATTGAAATAAAATCGCCTTATCCTTCAGAGGAAATCCCTGAAACTGTTTATTATGAAGTACCTGCGAGACACATTCCTCAGCTCCTTGCAGAATTGAAAGCTTATGACTGTACAGAGCTTTGGCTTACTTGTTCAATAAAGAGGAGCTGTTCTGTGATTACAGTTTATTTTGACACAGAACTGTGGGACTCTCTTTGGTCAATAGCTTGTGAACTTTATGCAAATGACAAACCAAAAAATCCTACATGACTACACCCTAACATCCAGAAATTGCATTTGGATGTTGTAACATACACAAGAATGCATTGTCAACTGTTATATGAGATTCCTTCAGTTATGGGTGATTATGGGGATATTTACATTGACCCCAACTTCTCATCTCCTTTTTCACCAAACAATTTGCGCAATGTGATTGAACCTAATTTTGACGCAATTGAAAGAGGTAGCAAGAAACTTTCCGTTGAATGTAAAGCAGCCTTTACTGCATGCGACAAAGTACTGTGCACCCCCACCAAAGAACTACTTGTCTTTATGCTTACCAATAAGGACAGGAAACAAGACAAACTAGTTCGCTATTCCTATCCAATTGCCTATGTGCTTAAAGGGCCTTCAATGAACAACAATGATTTACGTTTCATGGTGAGAAAACTGAGAAACATTTTACATGACAAAAATATTCCTGTGCTATGTGAAGCGTATGATGGTCAGTGGCATAATCACATAACTCATTCATGGAATGACCAACATTTGACAAAGATGTTCGGCCGGTGCAATTGGCTACATATTTCGAAATTGTCAAAAGATAAATGCATGGAACAGCTTGGAAATTTCAGCATAGTAATATCGGCTGACAAAGTACAAATAGAGAATTTACACAGAGGCTTCAACACATATGAAAATGAAAAACTGCTCCTATTTCAAACTCAATCCAGAAGTTTGTATGCATCATCAAGTAAAATGTTGATGTCACAGGTTGTTAGTTTAACCAAAAATTCACACCCAGATTTATTTGAACAAGGGATCAGTATTTTCTCACAGGAGTACAAAAGAATCCACAACATGGTGATTGATAACAATACTAATAAAAACTTTACACACAAAAGGAAGAAACAACAGTTGGGATTGCTCAAAGGAGAAAGAAATATCCTTCATCTCCTTCAAACAGAACCTCAAATAGAAGAGGAGGAGGAAATGGCTCCTGATCATTTACCTGATCTTAACATTGCACAAACTTTAGAAGACATTCTTGTAGGAAATGAATGTACATTGCTCCTGAATATTTTGAAACAACTAATCAATTTCAACAATACAAAGTGGAGTGATAAAACTGTTCATTATCTGTATCCTCACATGTTGACAGATGGAAATGAACTTGCAAGAAATTGCATAGCTAAAGAATTAGCAATAATCGCGACAGAAATTAGATGCTTCACAGGGAGGCTGTGGTACAACAGTGGTGCTGTCAAAGCAGAAAATGTTAACACCATTGTTTCAGCATTTGGAGGTGTCAAGATCACTATTCCTATATCCAATAGACACAAAGAAAAGTTGTACCATCCATGTACACTAGTGCTTTTGGCCTCATCTGTCATAAAAGCAGAAGAATTTCCAATTGAACACATACAAGTTCCTTTATGCACAGTAATTCAAAGGCAATCAGTGTATGATTGGTATAGAAATTGCACTATGACAATACACATACCTATTCCAGATAGCGAAAATTTTCAGCAAAGCAAAACTCTGGAATTATTTTTCTACCCTGAATACAACAAGGAAATGAGTCAATTGGAGGCACGAACATTTGATTTCACACACATATTGACAAACATATGCAGCCAGATCCTCACCAGAGGTTTCAAATTTTGCAGAGTTGTGCAAAGACAGACCAGACATTTTGAGTCTTGCACTTGTCTTTGACAAAATAGACACTCAGAATGCATTTATTGCAATGTGAATGTTCAATTACAGTGTTCAACAGTGGATGGAAAAGAAAGGGTACAATGAAACAGCTCAGTTCATTTTTCTTGTTTGCAATTGGCATGATGCATGCAACAGAAGGGGTTTATTAGCAGATACATGCATAAAATATTTGACAGATATGCAGAAGTTCCTGGTGCGTGGTATCAATTTTTATAGCATACCTTCCCAATATCCGGACAAATATATTAGAGGAATGACTTGGCAAACGTTTGAAGTGTTACTGCAAAACATTTCTACTCAGATACAGTTGTATTATTTGTCGAGAAATCTAACTTACAATGCAAGAGCTGTTTCAACATTGTCAAATGAAAGTTTCTTCTCTGATTTGGTTAGATACGACAAGGAGTCCTACAGATATCCTAAAGGAGTAAATGTTTGCAAAGTTTTTGGCCAAGTTGTCTTGATAAACTTCTTCAAGCACAAATGCAACAAAAATTATTTCCTTTTGGCTACTGTCAAGGGGAAATATGAAATAAAACTAGCCAAGAAGAATTTCAGGAGATATTTGTGTGAAACTGCATATCACCACAGCGGTATTTACTTGGACCATTTCTTTGATTTCCCTAATGAATTAAATTTGCAGAGAGTCCAGCGAGATGACATCACCACCGGTCTTGCAAGTTTGCATACCAATCCCAGAGTATGTGTATTTTTCAAAACTAACGAAGGCACTATTCTGCCTGAAATAAGAGGCAGAAGACAAATTAAAGGTTTCAATCTTGAAAAGAATATTCATTAAGAAGGCTGACATGCAAAATGAACTATTTACATGAGTGCACAAAAGAAACACGTATGCCCCCTTCTTAATAATTAATTTCTGATAATTACCGTGAATAAATATGAAATTTTCGTCTTAAAATCCTTTTCATGAAAATGCTCTGTACGATGTTTTAAAACTAAACTTACTGACAAGTAGTAACACACATAACTACGCCCATGCTTATTGTTACAATAAGAAAATCTTTTTCATGAAAATGCTCTGTACGCAGTTTTAAAAATAAACTTACTGACAAGTAGTAACACACAAGTGTTGTTAAAGAGATGACAAGATACACTTTTTTAAAACATAAAACACTTATTGTTACAAAAACTAATTTCCTCTGTGCGAAGTTCTAAAACTGAAGTACAACTTAAAAATTGTAATGTAAACATTTATAAAGTATTCAAATAAACATGAAATTATTCTGTTGTTGAATCATCTTCTGTTGACAATGGTTGTTTCCCTGTTTTCTTATTAAGTTTACATTTTTTAATATGCGCATCTAAATGCTTTTCCAATGTACAAGTACGATGACAATGCTCACATAACCAATCACCTTTAAAGTTGTGTACTTCTTTTATGTGGATAACAATGCCTTGTTCGGCTCCGGAAATTTCGACAGATTTTCCTTGAAATGAACAATGTTTACAATTGATTGCTTGTTGCAGATTTAAAACACACCTATTGTGGTGATGATTTACATCCCACTTCATGCCAAAACTATGCCCACAAGAAGGGCATGCAAATTTTTTTGCATTGTGTTGTTTGGAATGTGCCTCCAAGTTGACCAGGCTGAATCTTACAAAAGTACACTGCGTACAACTCAAAACGTCTTTATGTGTATGTGAACAATGACCTCTTAGTCCATTTTTCATTGTGAGAAATTTATAACAACCATTTACAGTACATGGAAACAATTTATGCTGTCTATGCATCACCATACAATGTGTTTCAAAATCGTGGCACATAGGGTGCGTAAAATCAAAATTATTGCAGATATAGTAATCCACAATTTCTTTGTTTTGCTTTTCCTTTGATGATCTTGTTTTTGGTTTTGAAGATTTAGAGTCTTCTGTTCCGTCAGACAAAATTGATATGGTATCAGTTCTAGAGTCTGTATCCGAGTCATACACAGAATACTGCAGCCAAGGGAAACACGATGTGTCAGTCGTCAACCTTTGTGCTACAAGCAAAACTTTTTTTGAGTAAAGAAGAACTTTTATCATAGATATTACGAAAATTACGCAAAGCAAAAAAATATTAAGGTTCACTGGATTGAACTAAGAGTTTATTTACGCTAAATGAAATGAAATGATCAAATCCAAATTTATTAAGTGTATGGAAAATCTATATACCTACATCTGTAGGTTGGAATTTGTTGTCTCCTTTGTGGATAAGCATGATGTTGTCTATCATATCAGGGTCAGCTGACACTTATTGCCGTTCCCATACAAAATATTAATGTTGCGTCCAAGGTATTGGCTCATCATCACAACTTGAAAGGGGTCCACTGTTCCATTTGTGCCATTCTTATAGCAAGCACTGCAGTACTCCAGAAACATCTTTATTTGCACATTAAGGATACCAGAGACCCACAACTGAAAGCAATGGAATATTTTTGAGTTATATGTAAATTAAAATTACATGTGCAGAGTTTAACCCTGAAATTATGCAAAGTCAATTTGAGATATACAAATAATTACAATTACAATTACAATAAATTAAAATTACATGTGAAGAGTTTAACCCTGAAATTACACAAAGTCAATTTTAGAGATACAAATAATTTATTTCATTTCGCACAGAATAACAAATTTCAATCAGTATGCATATTTACCCTAGTGTATTCAATGTTTTGCACAATGTAGTCAAATAAATCATCTTTGAAAGTCTGAGCCTTTTGCATGATTGGCAATTCTGCATACTTAGACTTGAAGCCAGACATTACGAAATAGAAATTCCCATCTGGTGGTGACAGAACACATCTTTCCATAGATGCGACTGCATTCCAAACAGCTTGACACACTTTGCTGGTTTTCTTTTTTTTAACCATGCTGCTCCTTGAGCAATAATGTCTACTTTCGCATCAGCCATAGAAACATAGTTAACACTTTTTGTTGCGAATGTTTAATGAGCGCTTTCAGGCTTACAATGCTGGAAATACTTCTTCATGCCAGTGACACATCAGTAAGTTTTGCACGTTTACTCTGAAAACTGTCAGCAAAACTCTCATACAATGTTCTCTTGGAACCTGGAAACATTTGCTTTGCTTTTGGCATAGCATTGGATGGATTGAAGTCCTCTTCACTCTTGATTGGTGGCCTAAAATCCAGTCGTTTTTGGGTTTGATTTTCAGAAGAATCACCGTTTCTGCACCGAAGACAGACACGATTCATAATTTATGCCCGATTCATGCATTTTTAATCTGATATGTTTCAAGACATCTTGGTCAACGAAAAGGTCACTAAGATCTGTGACAAATGATTGAACTTGTGTTGCCAGTTCTTTGATGGTCGACATTTCCGCATTTTCAGTTTTGTTAGTCTCACCACTTTGTTTTGCAGAACCGTTTTGATTTGCATCAACACTGTTCTTTGAAGAACTTTTGGCATGCAGACATGGGCTCTTCCTGGGACTGACACTTTTAGGTTTCAGCTGTTCATCTGATGTACCCAGTTCAGTTTTAATTTTTATTTCAGTGACACACCATCACTGTTACTATCCTTATCCAAGTTACCAAACTCCACAAAACCGGAAGCAATTTTTTGGTCATTTCAATGGCTATTTGCTGAGCTAACTTAGCATCTAATTCTATTTGCTCTTTACGCTTATGTTCCTCCTCCTCTTTTTTTGCAGATTTCACTTTGATGTAAACAGTATTGTTTATTTGAAAATTCATGCCACTCATCCCACATTTGATGTTCTGGTTTAGGGAACCGCTTTAGATATTCCAGAGGAAGGGTGCATTAACCAACAGGTTTGAAGTTAATGTCTGTAACAAAAATAATTTTTAGGTGTGGCACCAAAAGGAAATGAAATAGTGAACAATAAATCACTTATTTGTTACTCGGTAAAGATGTATAAGTAGGTATGTTATGTTTTGTAGACACTTATTTTTTAAAGAAATTATATCTAACTTACATTCACACCAAATTTTTTCAGAGCTTTCATGTGTCGGCATTTGCAGTCATTTCTTTTGTGTTTCTTTAATCGCTTGGTTGCTCTCTACTGAAGAACATTGGTCTGCAATGTGCGATTCGGTGTTACTGTCATCTAGTTAAATAATTTGTTTAAGTTTAGATATAAGATACAATCTATGTGGACTGGCTATAAAATGAGTGGAAATTACGCATAAAGAAATGTAAATTAACCAGTTTTCAATTTGTCATTGGGCCTGTCAATTTGGAAACCTTGCTCAACATCATCATTGCCCTGTATAGTGGAGAGAGAATCTACATTACCTAAGAATTTAAAGCAGAACACATTGATAAATAACATTTCCCCAAAAAGTGTTACACAAAGCAATGAAATTTTACAGTTACATAGGGAATTTAACTGCTAACTACATTATTATCATTCTGAGAAACTTTCATCAATTTTTTTCCTTAACAAATAAACAATGATAAAAATTAATTCTAATAGAATTAGTCAAAAAAAGAAACAACACAATGTTAGTGAAAAATAATTTTTTTCACCTTTTTTAGACCCCTATAGAAAGAGAAAATTTGTTTAGTTCTGCAGAAACAATGAAAGAATATTGAGTATGCATAACAAAAATTATTTAAATATAAATGAAAAGTGTATACCTTGTCAGTTTCAGAAATTGTTGAACGTGTTGTTGAGGTTAGTTGAGGACTAGGGGGAAGAGAAAGGGTGTGGCAGCTGGCTACGGAAGATGCTCTATGTGGTGTTGGGGAAAATTTGAAACCTGTTTGAAACAATTGCGGTTTATTATCATAAACAAAACTTTGCGATCCAAACCTAAATTGGGGTCTCTATGAGAATTTGTTAGGGGTGTACAGGGTGAAGCCCACATAACCAGCAGGGTTAGAATAAGGGGGCAGCTGGGTAAAGTATGAACATTGCTGAAAATATTGGGGAGGGACATTACCCTGACCACCAAAAGCAGCAGGAGCAACTTGTTGCAAAACACCAAAAGGCTGTTGCATGGTAGATGACAAAACTTGTTGCATGCTCGATGACATAGACTGTTGCTGGGTGGAACATGGCACAGCTTGCTGTTGCATGCTAGAAACATCAGCTTGCTTTTGTGTAGATTTCACTACCCATTTTTTACCACCCGTAACAGATGTAGAGATAATTTCCTCACAAGGATATAGAGGGTAAGAGTTTTCTATATCACTACCAGATTCACCAGAAATCTCCGTGTCTAAAGCTGCCTGGCACTTCATATTTAGTAACTCAATATCTGACAATTCCAATATTTCCAGAGTGTTCAGAAGTTCCCTTGCCAATTTCACAATAGATGGCCTAAACTTTATACTAGCCGAAATACACTGTCTTACAATTGTACTGGTTTTACAAATTATATAATCACAGTAAGCTTTTTGGTCTTCAATTGTTTGAGAATGGGTTGTATTTTGGGGGGGTTGTGTTTTGACTGGATTGGATAGAGGACTCTATGGCGGATGTGTTAGTATTGAAAGACAGGTCGCCAATTTCCGAGGTTTCATTTCCATCTTGCTGTGATGTTTAACTTTCATTTTAATGACCACATCTCCAGTTCTTCAGATGCCCAACCCAATCGAATCTGAATAAGTTATTTCAAAGCGTCTAAACAATATTGCAATAAATGTTTCCATTCTGAAAGAAATTAAGCTGTGAAACAGATTAGAAATATATAAGCCACTGTCATATTCTGTAACTTCGGCTGAGGACAGATCCTCTGCTTTGTTCTGGTCGAGTTGCTTCTTTTTGGTAGATGTAGAAGTAGAGGTGAGATCAACACCATTTTCATCTCGGTTAATATCTTCATTTTGCATATCAGCAACACCAGATTGTAATAACTTATCAATGGGAGGTAATATTTCTAAAAAATGAGTAATGAGTGAACAGGTAAAACCATACAAAACTTTTTCACTTTGCAGTGACTTCCATTTGCGAGTGGCTTCGTTTTGCCAACAATTTTGAGAAAGCTTATAACTCAAAAAAAAAACAAACAGCTGAATGTTAAGGGTTTATCTGCAATATCTCAAATGTTTGTACTAGAGCATGTGATATAAATTTCCATAAATAAACTGAAATAGAATGAGTAACCGTAAAATAAAAAATTTTCGCGAATGATTTTACCTGGTGTCTCCACCATGTTTCCATTGCGCACTGACACTACGCATGAAGTTATGGTATTCTTTCACAATGCGGCCTTGACTTTGCGGTAGGTTGTACCTCCTGGTATTGGAATTCATTGAAATCTACGGCTGGTGCACGAAGGGTAACAAGGCAATCGTAATAACTGAAATAAATGACGAAAGCTCATCCTCTCATTTTTTACAATCAAGTTCACTGTTGCAAAATTTTCGACTTCCAGTTTTAAAGAGACCCACAAAAGAGAGTGAAGTTGCAATAATTTTGGCTTCTAATAAGGTTTTGGCGAAATGTAACGTATTTTACTATGTTACGGTTAAAATTCTCTGTTCAAGCCTGAAGATCTTCACGAAGTGGAAGTGTAACGTTAGTGTCAGAACTTGTCACTGAAGACTTCTGACGCACCGCCATTTCGCCTGGCAACGTCAGATGATACATATTGGATAATTCTAATTATCTCCACGTGAACCAGGTCGTCATGCCAACGATTGAGCCTGTCCATCCGTATACTCAGGTCGTGTATGATGTCACAGTAACAAACTTCACTTCCCCACTCACTCTTCATAACAAACTCTTCGTCCTGAAATATAAATTGCTTAGATGTTTAAAATTATTTTTGTTCAGATGTTTTTGGCTCTACCAATTGTGATCTTTGGTTGTGGCTGACATCCAAGATGGTTGACCACAATGTAGCTGATCGAGATGATCACAAAAGGCTCCGCCCTCCCAAACTAGAATTTCTAGTTTTGCCATGTTTGCGTAGTAATTCGGTAGAGAACAGCCACCATAGGAACTGACGCATGTAAAATGGATTAATAAATATCTATATTTCGACCTCACATAAGTGTTGAGTTAAATAATATATCTGGTGACAATGGAAAACATATATTTACGGACATTTTTTTGCGTTTTTAGTCACTGCTGGCGCTTGGAAATTGTGATCCGCAGGATGATGCAGATGTTGCCTGGGGATCAGATGCACCAATTGTTCTGACCACTACTAATGGTATGTTGTTCACTTTTAAACGAATCAATAGTTTTATTTTTTTTGTTTCTTGATCATGAGACAACATCATGTTTTTTTCTATTCTCTGAAATTGCTCATTGCTTATTGTATCTTTTGTATTGAATTTAATTAATTATGTTGTTAAGCATTCTAACACACCGGGCCGGTCTCTGATGTCTCAGACCAAGATTTTTTTAATGCATATTGTCTGAGCTCACCCAAATGCCTTCTAGGTCTAGGTCAGACACAAATTTGTTCAAAGATTTCCTTCCTCCCTGAAGAGTTCCAAACTTTTGAAGTAAGAAACTTACAACTTTTCATTAGAAAGGTGTGTTATAATAGAACCATCACCTTGAAATTGGTCTGGGTTTTCTCAGACCTCAGACAGTCTGATTCCTGTCCTCAGGTTGGGTTTTCAAGACCCAGACCTCTCTACGTTTAGCCAGTCTTGTTACTGTACTTGGTCTAAGACAACCCAGACCTCTTATGCGTTGATGGTTCCTTAAACATATGTTGAATGCCATTTAATTACTCTTGACGTAATAGTTTTGCATTGTGTGATTCAGGAACGATTCAGACCCGTGATTTCCCTGAGGAGTACCCACTGAATGAACTGTGTCAATGGCACCTGGCGCCTCCAGACCTGCCTGACAACACTGTAGATCTAAGTTAAATTGAACTACTGAAAATTATAATGCTGCCCTTCAGGGTACATTGTCAAACCCACATTACCCCTAAAATTGCGAGTGCTTTGTAGATTTTCGTTCGGAAATTTATGAAAATTACACTGGACTTGCAACAAATTTATTTTGCAGCATGTTCTGATTCGCTAACAATAGAGAATGTTCAATAGACCCTCACAATCGGTTCTTGTGTTGTTATTTTTTTCAATATTTCACTATGCATTAATCTCGTGCTCCATTTTCAGCAACTTTACTTTGAATGGACAACTTTTGCCACAGATCCTGACCCAGACATATTGTACATTTTCAAAGGTGGTAAGTACACGAACAATTTGTCATTCAGAAATTTATCTCTTCAATTACTGAAAATTTCTAGAATGAAAACAAACTCACTTGTGCAGAAAGCTGCATGGCAATGTAGTCTTCAGAAAATGTGTACTTATGATTCATTTACAATCGCTTGAACATAACTGGGTCATTCGAAAATTCTTTTTTAAGTCAGTAAACAAACCAGAGAGAACTTTGTTATTTTGACGGACCGCTCTGAAATGACAACGTTTTGCCTGTCTTGTTATTTTCGAAAAAGCTACCAGTCATATTTGAAGCAAATTCGCTACATGCAGTTCAGGTTATTTTAAAAATTCTTCATCGTTGTCATTAAATTTGAATTAAAATTGTACATTATTTAATACTGATCTTCCTGAATATTGTAGATCCGGTTGGAGAACCCTGGGCTGCGTACAGTGGCCACTTAAGACCTAAGCGAGCGACACCGAGGAGGCATATTTTATCTTTACGTCCGATTCCGATCAGACGTTTGAAGATGAAGGCTTCTCAATCTACTACGAGTTCACCCAAACTCCTCCAGGTGAAACTCATTTTACTTGACCAGTGTAACGTGCTAATCTCCCTCCCGTTACATCTATCCTCCGGTCTATTTTTAACATCACAAACATCATTGTTTATATTTGAGGGGGAAGAAAAGGAGGGAAGAAGGTGTTGAAGGTTCAAGGAGAATGGGCAACTGATAAAAAGGACCCCTGCCGCTAAGCTTTAAGGGACGGGGGTAGTGCTGTAACGGCCCCTCCCTTTTGTGGTGCCTTTTCCACTGTAGATCTGCACCAGTTTATCAGGGATGTTAGCGCTGTATTATTAAAAGTTGAATAAATCACTCACTGAACCCTAGTCCGGTCACTGGCCCTGTCCAAAATCCTGTGCCAGGTCCTGTCCAAGGGTACCCCAGTCAGATCCCAACAGATCTTTTCTTCAGACGATCTTGACTTTTTATTAGATGTAAGTTTTAGTGGAACAACATACAGCAGTAAAGGTTAGGTAAAATATGTCATTTTTCATTTGACCTGACCTTCACTCAATTACCTTGATATGTCAATATATGGTCAAGATGTCTCTGTACACTGAAAATGAAATTCTCAACTATAGCGGTTCAAGAGTTATGGTCCATTCACATCGGCTATTTTCCCAACTGTTTTCGCAACCATTTCGGTTCAAGAATGGGTTGTGTACCCATTTTTGGCGATTTTAGTACAAACACACATATGGAATTCAGTTGAGAAAATCGTTCAGAAAAAAATTGAGAAAATAGTTGAAAGATAAGCCGATGTGAATGGACCATTATAGCACAAACAGACACACAGAGACAGATACATAGACAAACCTGACTGAAATTATTACCCATTTGCACATACACGAATGAGGTTAATTGTAATTTTATTCAGAAGCGCTCCATAGATTTAAATGACCCTAATTCCAATAAATTTAATTAACAAAAGACAGAACCGTGAAATTGTAATTTTTGCATTATTTTACAGCTCAAGCAGCAGCTCACAAAGCGTTTAAGTAATTGGAATTGAAATGCCCACAAACCCACCCAAACACCTACCCACCTGCCCGCCTGCCCACCCACCCACCCACCCATCCACCCACCCACCCACCATCCATCCATTGATCTATTACATTTAATATTAATGACACTTTAAGTATTTAAGCAATTGGAATTGAAAGTTTCAAGTTTTCAATTGCAAGTTTGAAAGTTTCAGCTTGCCTTAAAATTGTGTAGTCTAAACAGGAGAGGAAATCGAGAGAATCATAATGCTGACTATTCTTCACACCAGCCGGCAGCATTGCTATCATGCATGACCAAAACAGTTTGAGGAGAGGGAATACTGTTCATGGTAATGACTTGGTTATTAAATAGAGTTTCATTCTAAAATCATTACAAGT
>JBCAUG010579933.1:0-14479 GCA_038406175.1 Haplosyllis leylae | reverse complement strand
GAAATCTTTTGATAGGTCGGCTACGCAGCGGGCGGTGTGCCTCTTGCGTTCACGCAGGAGGACTTTCTTGTTTTCATTTTATGATTCCCTTGCTTCCCCAGCATGAGTCGTCACAAAAATTGTCCTGGCAATTTTCCTAACAATCAGTACAAACCAAACGTCATATTTATGGACTTTTCATGTTCATGGAAATAACACAATCCTAATTCTGAGTAAATATGCATTAACATGGTTCCTACCTGATCGATTATCTGGTAGATTGCAAATCCTGATCCAAAGAGCACAAAAACTAAATATAGTAGTTTCCTAAACAAATGGGTATTCTCTCTACAGAGAAATTTTAGTCCTAAAATATCAATATCTTCCGTAAACTCCTTGGTTACCTTCCCAAACACTGTTGAGCCAGCATTATTTGGTTTCTTTGAATCATTCTGTTCTTCCATTTCATTTTTTGTAGGCGTTCGATTGAAGCTCTCTGGAACTGAACTAGTTACTTTGTTCGACATTTTATAAGCAATCAAAATCACTCTGTAATGCTTATACTGGAGTTTTTGTCATCTCCTTTTGAGCTGCCATTGCAGCTTTGTTACCATGTCCCCATGATGAGTGGGAGCCACGAAAAGAAGCAGCATCAGATTATAGGTTTAGTCCCAGATTCATGGCTGATTCATAGCATGCAAATTCAATCGGAATCCATGTGGATTCAAGGGACAAGGGATTCAACACAAACAACAGCAAGGAGTAGAAATCCTCTTAAAGATCTGACAAATTTGACAGAAATGCCTGTGAAAAACTAGACGATACCAAAGCTATTAAGGAATTAAGGACACAAAGGAACTTCAGATTAGACCTGTTATAATTTTTAGCTTTTTTGTAAGCCCCTACTGCAGAGGTAAAACTGCGAGTATTTTGGTACTCTTTAGATCGTATCAACGTATGTTAATTTAAATGCTTGGAAAGGCGACATCATAAAGTAATGGCTTGCTTGTGCATTATCGCCTGCATTCTGAAGGATGCGGAAAGGTAATGTTTTACATCTGACTGCCTGTCCACAGGGGAGGGGGGTACCCTAGCCAAGTGACCTGGTTCTGTCTAGGGGTACCCTAGTCAAGTGACAGGACCAGGTGTCACCCCCCCCTACATATATGTGGGGCACAGGCGGTATGCCTCCAGCATTCACGCAAGAGAACTTACTTGTTTTCTATTTAATGAATTCAAAAGAAATTGTCAAAATTGTTTCCTGCTGGTATGTGCTCTGGAGAGGAAGAACAAATAAAAAGCAGCAGTACATAATGCAGACAAGAAGAAAGATTCATGCATCTTCAGTTTTTGGGGTGAGGGATTTAAGTCTTATTACGAGGAATGTAACATTCCAGCACCGTCGAGCAAAATTAAGACTTCCACATTACAAAATTCTGTCTCCATTGCACAACCACTTCGATAGTGTCTCGGATAATATTTGGGGTTTTCACGATAAGAATATCTGACAGATCTGACAGAAATTAAATGCAATTTTAAAGAATTATCACACTCTAAATTATAAAGGTAATGATTATTTAATGTTTCCAGTACTTGCTAAATTATGTATATTTCACCAAATAACTAACACAACAATGGCAAAGAATTGAAATCCATTTATAAATCTGTCAGATCTGACAGAAATGTTTATCGTGAAAAACTAGAATACACGTTGTGTATAACATTCATGGAGCTGTTCTTAAGTTGTCTGCCATTGCCGAGATACCTTCCAAAAGATACAGTGAAAATTAATACCATGAAGAGGAAAGTAAAAAGTAAAGTTTATTCAAGACTAGAATTTTGATTGACGTTGCGGAATCGATACACATTTGCTGCTTATCATCTATGTCACTGCTTTGAACAACACATTTTCAGTCTATATCAATTTGATACTCTTCAAGAAGGGCGTCATTGTGTACACATTTGTACACAGACTGGGTTTTTTTACACTGAAACCATCCGATGTCTTTAGATTTCTACATTTCTTAAAATTTAGAGAAACTTGTGCAAAAGACAACAGGTGTTGTGGTCGAACAAGACACTATGAAGAACATATCTTGTGTGAGAATTAGGTTTAATTAAACAAACATTTAGTTCAATAGTTTGTCGTAACAGTCCCTGTGATATTTTTTTCCAGAAATACAACAGCTACACAGTAATCCAACACCAGTTTGGTATCAATAGATGAAGTATTCATGAACTAAAATACCCGTGTAGTGTAAATATGCATTAACCTCCAATCCATTTAGGCACGCGTGATATACATAATTTCCGATTGACAAACAACGAGGATCTCTGATTGTTTGAGTGCTTCGTTGAATTGGCTCATCAAGATCAACGGAATCGAGACATTGAAACTTTTTATTCAAATGATGGCATAATACTGAGTGTGGTGAACTATTGACTTGAATTCAGTTTCATGTCAAGCTATCAAATTCAATTGATCAAAACTAACATAACTTTGTGTGTTGCCGTCAGAATGACTTCAAAGATCTATGACAGAGTAATGAAATTAACTCAAAATTGTCAAAAACGGAGTTAAAGTTTCCGCCTCCGGTGATTCGATAGGCCAATGGCGTTTTTTTTCTTCTATTTCATATGAAGTAAAGGTGCCAGGTAAAGAACAAGCAAAAACCTGTCGAAACAGGACACAAAGGACAATGCAAGCAGTAAAAGGGAATCGTTCAAGTCATAAATGAAGCGAGTATTTTGCGAGGCAGCAAGTTCATACTAAATATTCAAAGAACAGTTGTTTATCTGCAACAGGTATTTACTTATCCTTGTAAATTTTAGCAAATGCCAGTACAGTTGAGTCAACAAAATTATTATAATGGATTGGAAATAAATAATCTTTGTGATTGATGTTATTTGGTGATATTCTGTAATACTCCACTGAAACAATATATCATTCGCCCGTGTAACAAACATTTCCGTACCAAACTATGTGAATTGTAATTGGGTCAACATTTATTCTGTAATACAAACCACAAGAGCAATTGCGTTCTGTAAAATTGAAAACTGGTGTCAGTGATTTTCGAAAGGTAACAAAGTACAAAACAAAGCACTTAAATCTATTGAACGTGTATTTGCCACAAAGTACAGTTCAATAGGGAAATCCTATTTATTATGTACATGAGTACCAGGTTTCATTGAGGGGATTTTTTTATCACAAAATGGGTACTATCAAATTTTAAGGTGAGAATATTCCAGAAAACTGCCCACAATTTGCTATTCCCTTGCATACCAAGCATTTTAGACTAGATTCACAGACGAATGACATTTTCGATGCAGTTTCATCAGAAGCGTCCAGTACTTGAAAATGAAAATGCAAGAGTAATTTGTCTGGAACTTATAGAAAGAATAAAAGTAAATATCACTCTGTGTATTGGTCGAGACATAACTCTGATGATTTGATTTCCTAGTTTTGTGGTCTGTAACTTGTCAAGGAACTTCTTGTTTGAAAACATCATCTTTATGGAATAAATTGATACAATATAATGCCATTCCCATCAATCCACTCATAATACACAAAAATCCTCCAAAGTAGAATGCGGATGGAAAGAAGGATGTGGCTTCGTAAACTAAACCTGTATTTATATCAAAAATATTTCTAAGTTGACAGCTTCTCATATTGTTACTATTGTTACCAATTATTACAGGAAATTGTTGTAAACGATAGATTACCACATTTATATTCTGTTAACTATTTGCCGAATCTTATACGTAACAAAGCCTTCAGTTTAATTCGTGTAGTATTCTAATTTGAGGATAAAATGTTAATTAGTGGCCGGAAAAATGTTCAAATATTTGGTTAAAAAATTTCACAACTTTTGTAATTGTTTTACCTGCCAACGGTGCACCGACAATAAGAGCAGAACCTCTAATAAACATCCCGTACCCGAGAGCCACAGTAAAACGTTTTGTATCAAACAACCTGCACATCACCTGTTACAAGTAACACAACCAAATAAAATTTTCTTATGTTCGCTTAGTTATACTAATTCATTGTTAAACTTACAATTAAAGTTGATTGTTTTGGTTGCTCAAATCAAGATATTAGTTTCTTACCTCGAAATACACAGGACCGGACGCCGCGTACATGAATCCAAACATGGCTGCGCAAATCAGACATCCGGTGAAGGTCGGGCAAATGGCAGCCACCACCATACCGACCCCTGTCAGTGCAAATGCTCCTGCCAGGAAAAGTAAAATATTCACACACTCCAGTTGACCTAACATCCCTAATATTATCCTGGAAATGAATTCATAGACACAATTTGGTGGGGAATTGGAATTGGACAATGGGTTTTGAAAAGGTACATTCGAGTACGGCACTTTCAATTCACTTTCAGAACTGACTGGTATCCAAGTATATGCATCAAAGATCGGAAGAAGATCATTGTTACATGGCTGAAGATAATGTACGATTTGGGTCTAAACTGAGAACCGTCCAGATGACGGGGTGTCTCATAGAGAACGCGACGCAATGCCATCCAAAATTGTCATTTAAATCAATGATTTTTGTTGAGATTGTGTCTGAAATGCCGTTTAAAATCAGTACTAAATATACTCATTGATAAGTATATCGAAAAGAGAAAGACAAATAGTGAAAAAAAAGTGACCTGCCACTAAGTGAAAAGCCTCCAGCAATTGAAACTAAAAGATCTGCTCTCTGTTCGTCTATGCCCATCGTCTTTGCATACCCAGCTATGTAAGAATAAGCGACGGAAGACCCAGCCATGTAGAGAAACGTCAGCAGTGAGAAAATGTTGAAACGTAGGTCACAGAGTAACTCCTTGGATATTTTTAACATCCCTTTTTCATCTTTTTCAGTAAGTTTTCGTTCGCTAATTTCAGACTTAGGTTGTGTAGTGTGTGGTTGAGGCTGTGGTCTGACAACCATGGCGGCGATACAAATGTGCAATATGAATCCACTCAGGACGACCATTGATCCTCTCCAACCGTACTGGTTGACCAATGGTGGAATAATGAAGGGATAAACAAACTGACCAACGGCAGCTGCGGCCGAAACCACACCAAGCGCAGCTGTAAGAAAAGAGTAATTCGGTGATGGAAAGTATGTTAATTATGGTATTAAATTCCAATTCCACTGTTATGACAATTGAGTTTTTTCTATTTTGAATTAGAAAATTTATCTAATTCAACCAATTAGATGACAAAAACAAAAAAGATTTTTGTGACGTTTGAACTCCGAACCTACTGATCATCAGTCAGCCATCATAACGATTACACTAAAGAGTCTGGAACGCTCACAAAAGCTTTCAGTAGGCTCCAGTCCTGCTTGACTGGCTTTAACTGAATTCAGTTAATTCGCCTAGTTAAACGAATCTAATCCAAAATAGGGAAAAAACGAATGCCTTCACACTGCAACAACACTTCGTGTACCTGATCTGTATTCCTCAAAGTAGACAGGTACAGCTGTACACACGCTTTGGTAGACACAACCACTTCCGGTGCCTACAGTAGGAGAAATTAAACACTGTTCATAAAGGTAGCTCGTTATTTCAGTCACTGCCAAAAATTGAAATGCAGAAATGAATTATTTGAAACTGAAGATGTTTCCTCTGATTTTACCTGCTACTATTCCAAATGTGATGTAAAGCCAGAAAACGTTGGTGGCGAAAGAACTGAGTATCAATCCCAGCGACGTCGATATTGCACCAATGATTATCGTTTTTCTGAATCCAATTTTTAAAATAACCGCACTCAAAACTGGACCTTAAGATTTCACAGAAAGTTTATATTAAATTATTTTTGACCATGCAGTGACTCAAATGGAGTCTAAAAGCTTGTTTTGCATCCGATATAATCGGTCAATGTTAGCCTCTGTTACAATTGATATTTTGCTAATATCAAATTCTCACGTGTTTGTCTACCTGGTTACATACACTGAAACACAATTTGACATACCAAACATGTTAGTGCATCCTAAGTTTATGGAGCTGATCCAGGACACTGAAGAAGGGCTGACCTGAAAAGCATCCCGAAAAACAACGTAGTACACTCCCGCGGAATATGACAACCCGATCGCCAGGAAGTTACCGAAACAGCACGCTATGGCCACAACAAGGGACCTCAAAGAATCCTTCTGTGGCGACGTCATGTTGGAAATGAGTGCAGTTTCAAGTGTAACTGTATTAAAGCTAATGTGATTCAACTGGCGTTACAGAAAAAATTAATAGAACACAATAGTTTATCTTTGTAACTCTTATGGTGCCAAATCTTTACTTGTATTATTTTTTCACTCAGTGAGCTTCATTTGTTTTGTCAATTGCATTATTTATGCAATTGCGGGTAATGTGGACTGCGGCAATTTGAGTCAAATGTTTGTCGTTTTGTTATTTTTTCGACAATTATCAACAATTATGGAAATTGCTCACTGTAATATAAAACATTCCATTTCCGCGATTAAGTTGTGTCCAACGCTGTTTTTCACATAATGGAAAGAAACCGATGACAAATCAAAAGCGTAAGAGTTTGGCACAAATTAGCTCAGGTGAGGAATATCTAAAAAATGCTCAAGTAAGCTTTGACTTCACTTGTCAGATTCATTTCATCATCTTATAGTTAATTTTGGATACCAATTTAACTTCATTGGTCTGGAAAAGGCTGCCATTCTAGGATGGTAATAATTTATACATGATAATTTTGTCACATGTGACAGATTAGATCTGTATGTATTTGAAGCTCTAACTTTCTAATTTAACTGAAAACTGAATAAATGATGACAATCTATTGATGTAAAAACTTCACTTTGAGAGATTATTTGCCTGCGTAATTCAAATCTGCATAAGAACAAGCAAAAACGGCTTATTAAAGATGTTAACACTCAAAGGGTCAGAAAGACACATTTTGTTCCCACAATTTCACGAGAAAGTAGAACAAAGTTTTGATCTTGAACTTTCTGACTTCATAATGCTGACATATCTGATATGAATCGCTTATTCATCGTAGTAAATATAACTACTCTATCTTATTTGCGTGATAAATATCATTACATTTGTTACAGATATTGTTACATTTTTGTGTCAAAGATTTTTTATCTTATTTGGCAGACCACAACAAATCGTATTCGTTTTTATTGTGGTCCATAGATTCATCACAAATCATGACTGTCCAATCGTTAACATCCTCTACTCTGTCGTGCAGGAATTTACCCTAAAATTTCTTGGGATTTATAACGTCCAGATCGAGCCGTACAATTGTAGCATATAAATGTTTTGACTGAAAATTCAGCGAATTCACAAAAATAATATAATTTTAAAAAAGGATTGATGTCTTAGAACCTGCTATCTCTTATGTGAGAAACCAGCACTTTACCCCAGCACCAGGAAGGCAGAGATAACAGAGAGAATCTTTAAAATAACCCTATTTCATGCTTTAGTGACCCCCCTGATTCCCTGAATTCACTGATTCCAGTGGCTCTGGCTCTGTTCTATTAAGGAAAAACCCTAGTCTGGAGGAAACATTTTCTTGCTTGAGTTCGTGAAAAGCTCAATTCGTATGCCCTGCATTTATCTTTGCAATCACCTCTCCCATCACAATACACCCTTCACGCATGCCAAAGATCTAACCAAAAATAGTATGCTATGATGAGGATGGTATTTAATCTTATTGCAGCTATTTGTCCTTGCCCTTAGTGATGGTTACTAGTATTTAAAATTGATCTTTATATGAACGACAAACTGATGTGAGGAGGGGGCATTTTAATTTAGAATAACCAGCCGGATGACTGAATGGTTAAGAGCGTTGTGCTACGGCACGTTTGGTAATGGGTTTCAGCCCCACCAATGCTTCTGGATAAATTGCAAGTATGTGGGTCAAAAAGGCTCAGCTACCAGGGTGGTTGCCATGAGGCCAGCAGGTGTTGCATCAGAGGTGAATCTGAGAAATACATTTCACACAAGTAACAAAGCATGCAAGTGAGGGATCCACACTGGCTTTGAAACCAAGGGCAGATGTCACCGGAAGTCCAAAACACGGGCTTACAGAATAAGGACTTATGTCCTGCAAATTTTGTTTTAAAAAATCCATTTCAGAAGCCATGACAGGGCATTCAAAACATGTGGCATTGATATTACACCATTCAGACGGAGATACTTTACCACCCTTTCATTGCTTGTTTGACATATTATAAGTTGACATCAGTCAGTTTTGTACTCATACCAATGGGAACAATCTAATTCCGTTTCAAATATTTATTCATTCATCTGGTTATATTGACAAAACTTAAAACTAATGAGTGAGGTTCCAAAACCGAAGACCAAACGACTTGGCAATAAAACAATTGAAGGATTTCTGCGCAGGATGAATGCATGTTACAATTTGCACATATATCTTTTTGACCGAAGAAGCTTCACTTCCTTGAAGAGAATGGTGATTGATGTGCAGAATGATTGCATTGCGCCCCATTTCTCATAATCTCATTATCAAAGCAATAATCCATGAAGGGTGATGATAGGTGAAGACGGGCGCTGATAAACACAGATTGGATCGGACAGATTACCGTTTACGGCTTGTCATGCTGCCGCTGTTGGCTCAGCTGTCCATTTAAAACCACCATCCAAATTGAGCAGATCTAACCAACTCTCTTGAAAATGTATCAATGCTAAAACAACTGCTACACAACAAATGTTTAAAATATTTCTTTTGAACTAAATTTTTGAAAAACCAAAACACTATCAAATTAAGGCTCTTGCTGCTGGATGAATTTGCTGACGATTGATGGATGGCTCAAAAAGCATAACCAGATTAGTACCAAAGAAAAAATCGTAAGGAGTAAATACGATGGTTTTATTAATTTTGAATGGTGTAAATATAATAGCGTTATTAATTTTGAATGGTTGCGCTAATGATAACTAAATGGTAAAGGGATAAGACCTTGTGAGGACAAGGGTTATGATTGTGGTCGCCCCATTCACTCCCTACCCTAGTCTTTACCCCAGAATTCGGAGCACGTTCCTGCCCTAACCCAGACCACAGCTGAATGGCATTGAAATTTTGCCTTGCAATTTGGTAAGCTAGGAACAATCGAGCATAATTCTGCTTGAGTGATGAATGGACACCTAATTCAGCTCCATTCTGCTGCATTTGAGATGTAAAATAGAGTCTTGTTTTGCAATCAGGCCGCATTGCATCTAATCAGACCTGGGGTGTCCCCAGTCTGGCCTTCTGAGGATCCACCCGAACCAGCACCCTCATAATCAGACTCTGATTAAATGCCTCTACTCTTCAACCCAATTTGAAGTAGATTAATTATTGACTAGTTTATTGGTGTTATTCCACAGCACTCTCATTATTCAGGCGCTCATTGAATTATGCGCATCTGTCCATGGTCCACATTGAGAAGCTGCCCAAGATGTTATTGGAATATCATTGAGAGATTTGACCCCCACGACACCGAACTATTGTGAGTCCTGATTACATTGGAATTACTGTATTCTCTGCCTTTGTCCTGCCGATTATCAGATTATCTAATTGATTAAGCTTGTTAGGTTAACTGATTACAATTAATAGGCTGGCCAATAGCCACCTGCTCTCCAGAGGCAAACAATTGGATGCGGCTTCATTCAATTGCTTCTTGGCTGGAATACAGTCTTGGTTTGTTAGGTGGTTGGTAATGAAAATTCAAACTCCGATTACTAGCTTTGATTGATTAGATTCCCAGTTTGTGTGGTTTCTTTGATTGGACCTTGTATTGGAAATCCGCTGAACTGTTTCTTCGTCACATGCTTTACCGAATCTCAAAGGATCCTCATTCACATGCGAACTAAAACTTCACATATTAATTCTGTGGAGAAACAAATCAAAAGTAAGCACAGATTGCACGTGAGACATCATCTGTGGTAACTACATTGGTCTAAAAGTGCAAATGCTAATATGTACGGATGTGGATCAAACAATTTTGAAGCCATAGTACAAATTTCAAAACTTGACTGAAGTTCCACAAGTGAAACAGGTTTGAGTTATTTGGGTGTCGACAGCAAATGTCGCGTGAAGATGTGATCATCACCAGAAGAGGAATCGTGTCATTGTCCAGATATCAGTGAAAAAATTTAGTCCGCGTTAAATGGACACAGGAAGTTCTTGTTTCTTATCATTTAAGAGGCTAAATGCTGATCTCTCAATGTACGCAAAACACTTTAAATGACTACACGTCTTCAAATAGCTTTATCAACTAACAAATGAACGAACCAAGGATTTACAGTCGCTGAGATTATTTTTTTTTCAGAACAACCTGAGTTTTTCACGATAGGCGTTTCTGTCAGATTATCTGACAGATCTTTACACAAGGAGAGCAAAAAAACTTCGTCAAAAATTTCCCCCAGTGGGATTTGAAACCAGGACCTCCAGATTGTGAGGCCAATGCTCTACCAACTGAGCTAAGTCAACATTTAGTTGCCAGCCTGAATCTTTGTGGCCTTTATAAAGTCATGCTCTATTGATTCTATAGAAATGAACAAAGTCCAACATGTGAAGTGGTGCATGAAACAAACAAAGCTCACTTCAGAAATCTCCTGCTAAACAGATTCCAGCCTAGCTCACTTGGTAGAACATTGGCCTCATGATCCAGAGGTCCTGGTTTCAAACCCCACTGGCGGCAATTTTTGGCGAAATTTTTTTGCTCTTCCCTGTGTAAAAGATCTGTCAGATAATCTTACAGAAACGCCTATCGTAAAAACTCAACAGTCATGATTAGAACCTGTCTTAAACAGTATTCACTGCTTATCCATTGAAGTCTATGGGTGATTAGAGGACTAATGAGTATCAACGTCGGTTCCCTGATAGGTACCGATAGAGTCGCGTGTTAAACCCCGGCTGGTTCGATCACGACAAGTCCATTTTATCACTTGAATGAAATATATCGCCTGAGCGAATAGATGAGGTCCGTTCGGAATTCCAAACAAGAAAACCAGCTGATCCATGATTTCGTATTCGGTTCAGAAAGAAGCTGCCTTTCACTAACTTGCAACTTTTCTTTAATTACAGAATTTTTCAGTCTACTTATTCTTGCCAGAGTCAGGGCATCTGCCAGTTCAACTCATAAACTGACATTGTATATTGTTTTTACAGATAACCTGGAATGGCGAATGTTGTCACAGGTGTCCTTGAAAAAGTCTAATGGAGAAATTTCCGAATGATTAATCGCGTAATGAAGATCAGGGCCAGTCAAGCAGCAAACGACTGGATACAATCACATTGCGCTGAGATGCATGAATCAAAGTGGCCTTAACTTTCCTTTCTCCATTTTGTTAAGGCTATCTTAAGTGATTCTTTTCGAATTATGTGGAACCAAAAGAATGAGACATGTTCAAATTAACAGTTTAATTGAAAAATAACAATTCAGAAAGACATAGCACAGTGTTATTGGACTGTAAACTGTCAAAAATAAGACGTTTTTTGTAAAATTACCTGTATTCCACTGCTATGCAGATTTTCCTTTAATTTTAGAACTTTCTGTGCAGGTAAGATCACGATTCAAGAATGTATTTCTATACATTGGGATTAAACAGTTGAATACTTACAACGGTGCTTTGTTACTTTTGGATACATTAATAAGTCCAAAAAGCACAGACGATTGAAACCAAAAAGTACGACAGTTGCGCAGTGCTCGGGGCATGTAACTGCACACCTCTTGTTCAGTGACATGTCCCACTGAGAAGCACAGCTCCGTTACATTTGAAGTGTGAAAGGGGAAGGACTATTCTTCTGCAACAACACCTTTCATCTGTTCCTGTTGATATAAGCAAAACTCAAAACAGCTAAGCTTAATTAATAGAGAGATCTGTGCAAATAATATGCCTCAGGTTTATAGTTTCAAATTAAGACGGTTATGAGATGAGAACAGGAACAGAAATGCCCTCTGGTGCTGCAGGAAGAAAAGATTAACCCTGGGGTTGTAGTTATAATTAATATAATTAACCCAGTAAGTATAATACCACATGGAGTATAAATATGACTTTGGTTTGTTGTTTTGGAACAATATGTTGGACTATATTTTACCTTGGGAATGTATTGTTGAAGTATGGCATTGTAATTGCGAATGCCCTGGATTTTTTTTTGTTTGAACGCCAGATTCTACACAATACCTCTGTGTCTTGAATAATTATTAAATGATTTTCAATGCATTTAAAAATAAGTAATATGAACAAAATTTACAGAATAGGAAGATTTTTTCAAAGACACTTGAAATGTTCTTAAGCTTTTACAGCTTCACTGGTAAGTTTTCTTTTTAAAAATAGGCCTGACTTAAAAAAAAGTTCGGAAGTTAATCTACTGAAAAACGCAATACTGTAGTGATTTTACAGATTGTCACCAAATACAATCAGGCATCTGTTCGGACAACTCACTGTATGATTGTTATGTAACATCTATTATTTTGTCTGGGCGTCGAATAGAAGAACTCTTCCATTAGATTCACGGCGTTTAAGGTTTACTCTGTCATGCTGAGATTAACAAATAAACCTCTTCACATACGATGACTTCCCTTAAAAAGACTGCTCCCAGGGGTGCATCACATTGTACTGAAACACCCCATATTTACGCTAAATTTAATTCTGATTATCAATCATCCAAAATCAATTATTCCTGCTGTCTGTAATGAGATGCTTGCGGCCTTGCTCTGTAATGGTTTTGCATGAATGGCATAAGTGAAAACTCTCAAGATTTTAAAACCATTTCTTTCTTCTCGCAAATATTGATAAACCTGAACGTAATGAATTTAAATGTCTCTCAAGCAGACTCTTGAGATAGGTGAAGTGTGGAAGAAGAGTTTGCTGTGGGGTGGGCCCGAGGCTGCCACGCGACTTCACTTTGTTACGATTGTACTGAATTTCAAGGACTTCATAACCTCCACAACGTGCCCTTCGCGTTTAGACTAAAAATCACATAATTTTCATCCTACACGACATAGAATGTATATAGCGTAAATGTTACGTCCATGTACCATGTACCCGAGAGATAAAATGGGTCTGGGACTTAAGAAACCATCAGTACATGGGCTAATACCATTCCATGTCCCTAGTCTCGCTCAGTGTGAAGGACTCATAACCCAGGGGAAAATGTCAGTCCAATAACGTTTGATTACCAAGAGAACAAAAACTTTGACCAAACAAAAACTTTATCCTTATTCTAAAAGAACAATGTTAAGTGGTATTTGGTTTCTTTGAGGCAACTGTTTCTATGGTCCAGAAATTTGTGTAGCCTTATTCAAACTAAGTTCATGGAGTCTTGGCATTAACATTTCAAGCCAGTCTTTACATTCATCTTGGGCGAGAACTCTCCAAAATAGAAGGAAACTAACAGGATATTGGACGTAGCCAGAGGTTTATTGAGGAAATACAATCAGCACAATGGTGGGAAACACAGGGCTGATGCAGACAAAACTTGCAGCCCACCAGTCAGAACAATAAGCTGTAGAGCTGCTTCCCTTGGCAATAAAATCACATTTTGAGGGGCATAGAGACCTAAAATGTGACCCGTACAACAAAATCGGACCTTGTGGATTCAACAGGATGGCCGTTCCAACTTTGTCTCCGCAGATAAACTCACCAGAAGCTTGTCTGGGGTAATTTCAACAGATTCTGGTGCTGAGGGACAAACTTGAGTCAGTTGTAATCTTCTGGACCTTTGTCACTACTTAACGCAAGGGAATTTGACCCCGACAAGTTGAAGCTTTATCTTTACTTTTCCGGAAGTTTTCGGTTCAATTCAAACTTACTTCTGCATGCAAATGAAGCTCCTGACTCTACACTCTTTTTCAGTGAGACCATTAAATATCTGGCTCATTTAACTAATTCTATACATTATATACCTATGATAGACCTGGGAATCAGGTATAATTGTGACTGTTTTATTAGGTTTCATGTCGATGGAGCATCACCTGCCATGACCTTGTATGACAAATGTTAGAAATAGTTAATGTCCAGTCTGATATTGCAGTGAGAACTTTAAATGGTCTCATTAAACATAGATCAATTACTCTGTTTAAAATCCTCAACTTTGTCTGGTGTAATAAATTGGTATTATCCTAAAAATTAAGATCTCTTTTAATAATACATTGTACACTGTATTATAGTTTCAGGAATTTGTGGCTCAAAATTTATCAACAGAATGTCGTGCTGTGTTACAGCACATCAGGAAATATCTTTCTGCATTAGTAAACATAATTCAGGAAATTACCTGTATCTCCGGTGAGACCTCACTGTTTAGTACTTTTGAAAACAAGGGATGTATATCTGGGTACCTTTGGTAGCACTTAACATGAAATTCTAGCATTTTTCAAGCTGATCATCAGCTAACTGGCCACCAAAGGAAAAGGAACACTGCCACTATAATTAAGACCAGAAAGTGATGACCACTTGAAAAATCCAAGGAGTGTAAGAATTACACATGCTGGCTTGTGATTGCATAATGTAAACATTGTATCATCCTCAGAAGC
>JBCAUG010579822.1:0-14483 GCA_038406175.1 Haplosyllis leylae | reverse complement strand
CAGTGTACAAGTCAGGGGGGGTACCCCCTGGGACAAGTCAGGTGGGGTACCCCCCCCCCCCGGTACAAGTCAGGGATAGGTCAGCTACGCGACGGGCGGTATGCCTCTTGCGTTCACACATGAGGACTTTCTTGTTACATGTTCGTTTCACTATAATATCTTACCTCATCGTATCCCTGTCGTTTTGCAGTGGCCTTCCTCTTCATCTCCAGAACATGGTGAAGCTGAGCGGTGCAAAAATTAAAAAAGGTTTTCATATTGACATATCTTTATGTTGAAATCTTTTTTTTGAAATTTTTTAGGGGACATAAGTCCCATTCGTGGGGCCACTGATACCCCTGATTTGGACTTCTGGTGACGTCTGCCCTGGGTTTCAAAGCCAGGGTGGATTTCTCACTTGCACACTTTCTTGCCTGTATGCTACTCCTTAGATTCACTGCCAGTGTGACACCTGCTGACTGTATAGAGGTCAGCATTGCAGCCGAGCCTTTTTGATCCACATACTTGTTCAATTGTCCACAAGCATTGGTGGATGTTTGTGGCTGGAACCCACAACTGTCTGTGCCGCGTGCACATCGCTGTAAAATCATTCGGCCACTCCGGCTCGGCTATATGTTGAAATCTTTGCACTTTGGGATCCGTGCACAATTAACGGTGAACAACATGCTTTCAAATGTTTTAATTAAAACAAATTTAAAACCAAACAAATGTCCAAGAAAGTAGCTTAAAGACACAGAATGAGATTTCAAGTGAATAATATTTAACTCACATTTGGGCCTTTCTTCTGCAACAGCCTCTTCAACAATTGAGTCTTAGACACAGGCGACCCATGACTGGCAGCGAAAGTCACCAACAGAAGGGCGCAAATCAGTAAACAACGCATCTTGCTAAAAGCAATGAAACAATTCATTCAAGTACGGTAAATTACAACATCCCTTCTGTAGTCAACAAACTTTTAATGAACATTTTGTAAAAGATTATAAAAATAAACGTTCCAAAGTGATGGTCTTTTTAGTATTATTTAGCATTCCTTGTGTATATTAAAAATCTAGCCTGTGTAATTCAATGTAACATAGCTCAGATTTTTTTGATTTTTTGCAAATCTATTCACTGTAGTGATGTAGTGATTGCATCTGTTACAAATGTATACATGCCAAACTATCATACAGAAAAATCACACTAGGAATTTTAATCAGCACTTTGTACATTTTGATAACAAATGCAGTTGAGTTTATGATAGTGTTCAAAATTAATTTGAAGTAACTTAAACGATTGAAAAATAAAAATACTCACTGTTACTTATCTGGCTAAAGATTGTTGGTCTGTGATGAAGTGTTGTTGAGCACAATCCATCTTATATATATCCTTGTTCCCGCCTTGGCAACGGGACAAATTACCCTAGATGACACACTGACATTTCGGCGATGCAATGTAAGGACATGGTTCCACGTGAGTGGTTCTATCACAAAGTAGAATCTAACTTCGGTTTCGGAAAAAAAATAATTGAATTATATGTGTAACGAAAAGGACTTTCTCCTGTTTCATCAAAATAACTAAATATAATGCCCTCAATAATGGTTAGTACCCCTCCTCTGGACAGGAATCCATAGATTCACCACTGCCATCATACTTTTACCTTTCAAACTATGCATTCTGTACCCCCATTAAAGTTTTAAAATGATTCCCGTAGCCCCACTTCACGCACTGCTTCCCGTTACACAAAATGTTTACACTTAACCTAATGCTGAGCGATTCACATATCGTTCGGGAAATTTAACGTTTTAAAATTATCCTCACGGCGGCACTTAACCCTCTACCTGCAGTTACACAAAGCGGTCAAATAGAGTAACACGTTTTTTTTTCGAAAAACAAAAAAAAATGGACATTACTGACATTTTTGTTAAGGAAAACCTGAATTTCAACTTCTCAAAACGTGATTTTTGCATCAATTTCAAAATTTGATTGTATCGTCTTTATTTACGTATTGAAACAGGTTATTCATATTAATTTCTGATTCAATATGAATCGAATAAATTGCCCCTGCAAAATGGATGTCTCTGTTTTAAATGCAAATAAAAATGTGTAAAAGTTGTCTGATGAAGTTTTCTGTACTGCTATGCTAATTGTATATTGTCCAAAAACTTCTCAAGATTTGACATCTACTTTATCAGTACATTTGAGTTTTTGGACCATACTAAATTCTGCAAAGTAATACTGGATATTTTTCAAAATAGATAAGGAATAGACAGTGCATTCTGCATATTTTAACGTTTATTTCAATTTAAAAATATGCAAAAATAAAAAAGATACGTCTGAATATGTCATTTGAAACGGATAACCTGTATAGATTGCCGCTTCAAATAAAGATTGAAAAGTGTACACAACATTTCAAATTGTCTTTGCTACATTGTTGAATTTTATAGCATTTAAGATTCACACCCTGTCAATTGCAAGGAAACACACTTGTGCAAAAGATATCAAAACAAGTAAAAACAAATCGAAAGCCATTACTAGAAATTAACGTGAAGTCGGGTATCCAATCACATATACGGACACTAATTGCAATTCTATTTTATTCATAGACACCCCCACAATGCCTGGAAGAACAATGCCCATTGATCAATTGCGATGCCATATTTCACATTCATTTCTAGTAATGAATTAGGGAAAAACGAGATTTATGTCTTTCTATTACCTTTCAGTGGCATACAAACAAATAAACACTTAACGCTCTACATAAGACTAGACTGTCCTTGTATGGCGTTTCACTGTTAGATCTATTACTTCATGTCCTACAAAAATGCATAACATAATCGAGTTTTTCACGATAAGATCAAATTTTATATTTTAAGACATAATTTACATCAGACATGCTTTAATGATTTTCTAATGTGAAATGGTGCATGAAACAAACTTTGGTTTGAGGTCTGCCAAATAGCACATGCCTCTCTGGCCTATTTGGATAAGCATTCAACCTTAGATCCAGTGATGGTCAGTGTTGTGAGTTCAACTCCTAGTGGAGGCAACTTTTTGCTGAAATTGTTAAACAACTTGATGTAAATTCAGGCTTAAACTGTAAATGTGATCTTATCACGAAAAACTCGAATGTTGGTGAATTTTTAGCCCTTCGCAAGAAAGATATTTTCAGCTGCACAGAATGGATTCCAAAGAGAATTAAGCCATCGTAATGCTTCTCAAATACACGGAAAGAAAAAGAAAATGTAATGTTGAAATGGAAACTTTTTTATCGCCCACTTGCGTAGCAACGACGGCAAGATAAATGTTTTCTGGAGGGAGCCTTATCCCATAGATCTAATGTAATGGAAAAGGATCTCTAGCGACAGTGGATGATGAGGTATGGGCGGGGGGCATGAGGTTGTTCTCCTGCTGAAAGACTTTCTTGTTTTAAAGAAATCTGAAGCTACTGAGACATTAAAAAACTAAAATCCATGTTTGGTTGGCCAATAAAATCACATCAAAGGTATCAATGTTTCCGTAAATTTCTGTTCAATCAGACAGACTACTCTTCCTGTTTTGCCATCATGTTTGAACAGAATGGTCTAATTCTAACAAATATTTAAGAAGTTAAAGAATGATCCATTGTTAGATTCAAAAATTCAAAAGTTTGTTTCAGAAGTTTGATCATTCGCTGCAGAGAGAAATTAACTGCGAAAATCAATCAAATTAATCAATAAACTTTCAAACGCAACCAAGCCCCTCTCGAAACAGCAGCCTACCAATCTCAAACACCCTGCGTAGAGTTCAGGAAATTTCAACTTTTGTTATAATATCGGATCTGTGGCGTACTCAAAAATGTACCATGGGAGACCAATCTGGTTTTTCGCAAAATAGCCGAAACTGGCAATAATGGTAACATTGGCATCAGAGGTTATATTACGTGAAAACAAGAAAATCCAGCAACAAAATTTTACTCCAGTGAGTATTAAACCTGGGACCTCTGCTATTAAAGTCTGACGCTCTCCTCTCTGAGCCAACCAAGCCTGTGTTACTTGGCAAAAATCTTAATATGGTCATGCTCTGTTGTTCTAACAAAATGATTTAATTCCAAGATTCAAGTGGTGCAGGAGCAAAAGACAATTTAAAGATATCCCAAGATATCCCTGACTAGTTTAGAAAGCAGAGCATCAGACCTGAATTGTAGAGATCCGAGGTTTAATGCTCACTGGAGAAAATTATTGTTACTGGATTTTTTGTATTCACATGGTAAAGCCGCTGATGCAATATGGCCAATGATGTCCCCAGGAGACTTAACAGATCAGTCCTTGTCAGAATCTTTGCTGACAGTCAGAATGATTAGTTAGAACAGTTTGAACTGGTTTGGACCAGCTTGTAGACAGTAGTTAAAATTGTGCTAGTCTTCGTAATTCCGAAATTGACAATGTTAACTTTAAGAGTATATTGTCAGCCTTTAGAAAGTAATTAGCTTCAAATTCAAGAACCCAGATTTTAGTGAACATCCTATTCTGACCGTGTACCACACCTGAGTGTCAAAATTTGCCAGGTTACCCAAATGCATCAAAGTGATGGTTACCCCCACTCCCCAGAAATGAAAAGTTGCCACTTTCAAGTTGGACTTCGGATTTGTAAGGTGACACTTAACCCCTGAAATTGTATCACGTCCTGTCTATTTCTGTGACTAATCTGTTTCTGACTGGGACTGATCTGATTCTAATCAGGACAGATTTAATACTAACTAAATTTTAACTCTAGGTTAATATTTGAAATATGGTCTCCTAGCTCAGTGTTAATAGGATATTTGTGTGCAAAAACACGATTATCTCTGTCTCTGTTTTGTCTCTGTATGGTCTCAGTCATGTCAGCAAAGGTACGCAATTTCGGAGTTTTAATTTACAGGAATTATTTGCACATATTTGTTTGATTAAGAATATTCCTAAAGTATAAATTTATGCTGACAAGAAGGGAAATTTTTAATTAATACTTTGTACCGATCTTCATGAAAACATTTCAGAAGGACAGTAGCTAAGTCTGATCAGGTCGAAAAGAAGTTATCCATACCATTCCTTTTGAGGCAATCAGTGATAGGCTAACATCAAAATCTTTTCATGAATCCTGGGTGAAATTAGTAAGGATTGACGTGATTGACATATTTTGGCGAGCAACGACGAGAGAATTATAAAACATAGCTTGGATCGTAGCGGAGTACATTTATTCCAAAAATTGTGAAAATATGGCCTTTTAACTCAAATTTTCATGTCAACAGAAGAGGAAGTGGATCCAGAAGCAGTAATTGGAAATTGGAGTTGGAGGGTCATGTAGTTGCGCAAACACCTCAGAGCTGCTCTGCAGTCCCAAGCTGAATCAGTGCAGGATGGCACCATTTTGGCAAGGTGTGGTCAACTTCAATGGACTACCACTCAGCTTCCCATTGAGATGAAGAAGCATGGTAAACTGTGCTTTGATGAAGAGCTGTTCCCCTTTTCAGACTAGGTAGCTTCAAAGAAATCAGTTAGGCAGATGCAGAGTGATCTTCAATCAAACATGGATATGTGGTCTGTGGAGGAGCAATCTTAGTGCTCCTCAACTCATTTAGATCTACTCATTTCAGATTATCTGGGATATGTGCAGGGTAGGAAACTGCTGGTCTCTATGGTAAGGTCTTCATACCTTGGGCCAATGCTTGGAACTGTTCCTCAGTTCCTGACTGCCAGGGTATAGTGGCACCATTTTGGTGGGTGGCCATTTTTGAGAGACTACAAATCAACCCCAACAAGATGAAGATGTCCACCAAACTGTACCTTAAATAGGAGGTGTTCTTTCCAGGATAGGTCATCTAAAGGAAATCAGCCTGACAGATGTGGAGTGGTGTTTCACTTAAATTGGCTGTGGAGTCTGCAGAGGAGAAATTTTAAAATTCCTTAACTCATGTACTCATTTTAGTTTATCTGGTCTGGATGGGAATGGAAGGTGCTACCCCCTCTGACATGGGTCTGAGGTGTGCACATCATACTGAGGTTAGCAGCACTTTTCATCTCTAACCACAGCCCATATAAGCTAAAATGAGTAAATGATTCAAGGAGCATTAAAAATGCTACTCTGAAGACTGCACAGCTGGCTTTGGTGGACACCAGTCTGCATTTACCTCTCCATCTTCATTGAGATTACCTGTTCTGGAGAGATAGATACCTGCCCTTTGAGGTGTAGTTCACTGTGCATTTCCATCTTGTCAGAGATTTGTGTGGCAGTCTGTCAAACCTAGCCAATCCTCTTGTAAGAAAACTGTGCCAATTTGTCCTGACCCAACCAGGGGCTGAGGAGGAACTCTGATCATTGTTCTAAGTGTGCTCACCTTGCCAGGGCAAGCAGTACTTTCAATCCCCACACACAGTCCAGATAACCTGAAAAAAAAATAAATGAGTGAAGGATGGTTAAAATTGCTCCACTGTAGACTGTTGGAGACTATAATGGGTAACACTTTGTATATGCCTGGCTAATTTCTTTTGAGGTCACCTTTTCTGAAAAGGGGACACCTTCACTGCAAGGTGCAGTTTACTGTGGTAGTTTGTCAAAATTGGCCAGACCTCCCCTTCCAAAACAGTGCTACTCTGCCTTGTCTAGTTTGTAGCTGGAGAGCAGTTCAGAGCATTGACCTGAGGTGTGCATGCAATGCCAGGATGAGCAGTACCTACTCAGATGACCAGAAATGAGTAAATGAGTCAAAGAGCATTAAAATTGCTCCTCACAGACATACGTCATTTTGCATTGCATGGCACCTCAAGCACATTTCCTTTCATGGTTAATGCTTCGGGAAAAAGGAACTAAATCAATTCTTCACATTTCCTAATCCGGAATTCCAAATCAATTTTCTGCAACTCAGATTGTCCAATCATACATATGTAGGAAAAGTGCATGTCCTGTTTTAGAATTACGGCCGAAATCCCTCATTTTGTAGAAACAAATTTGTTACACAAGAAAAATATTGGTAGATCGAAGGTCAGACTATCGGTCAGTGATCCGGTTTGGTGAGTCGAAATTCTTACTTATTTTCTCTTCAAATCCAGAAGTTTTTTCAGGAATCTCTGAAAAGGCAGTGAATTTATCGAGTAATTTTAGTGCTTAAATTTCATTTATTTCAACTCAATGATTTTAATTCATTAAACAGTTCATGATCCAGACCCAACCACAAAGGTAGGATCTATTTGCTTTGGTCCCTAAGCCAAACACACAATCAGTATCATTTCCTTGTTGTTGTAAACAATTTTGCGTGATATAGTATTGTATTAAAATCTTGATTTCTAACCTTGACAGCGATTGGGCAGTTCAGTTCGTCGTGTCCATCACTACAATCATTCGCACCATCACAAACATCTTCATCTTCAACACATTTTCTGTCACAAATGTGAGCACACTGAAACATTTACCAAAGCAAATGAAGTATTAAACTCTATTCACTGAAAAAAGGTTTCCAGCTTTAATTTTTGTGCGAATTTTCTAATAAGTCAAGAGTGTTTTGTTGTTCCTTATTGTCTGGTATTTTAACTGTTTAACACAGAACAAAAGAACATAACTTACATGGTCACAGTCAGATTCATCATCGCCGTTGGCGCAGTCATCGATACCATCGCACTCCTGTTCTTCTGTTCCGCACACATCATCTCCATTGGCGTCTACGCATTCAAATTCACACTAAAATAGTGAAATGAAGAGTCATTAGGAAGAAATTCTTTTGATATCATAAAAATCAAGGAGTGAAGAATTTCATTTTGGTGACTCGTCAATGTGCAAGTCTAAACTTAATTCATTACCAGACTTGTGCAAGTCTAAACTTAATTCATTATACCCCCCCCCCCCACTTTCAAGTTTCCAAGTTTACCAATGTTCATTTCAATCCCCCACCCCCACCTTCTGTTTCCCAGGTTGATTTCAATTTCACATGCTCTCACAACCTCACATGCTCCCCTCCATGCGAAAATAATATCTTTCACCTCGTGTGGAAAAATTCCCAAAACAGTCGTGAAGCAACTCCCTTTCTACAATAAGGTACCTCTACGAGTCACCAATAAATCATTCAAAGGCGTCATACTAATTGTAAACTTAGACAAATCAGCACAATCAGAATCTACGCAATCAGATTCATCGTCCCCGTTGGCGCAATCATTGATACCATTGCACTCCTGTTGTTCTGTACCGCACACATCATCTCCATTGGCGTCTTTGCATTCAAATTCACACTGAAAACAAAGCAATGTTTTAAATGTCTTTCAATTAACGGAATTCAGCTTTACTCCTCAGTCACTTGTAGGGTTTTATTGATATTGTAATTTTTTTCACCAAAAGTTTGATAACTCCGTTAAATTTAAATCCTTTTTAGTAAAAATACATTATTCGCGTTTTTCCTTGTTTGTATCAGATTCATTTAATTAGAAGGATTCAACTACAGCCAGCCAAACATTACTGAAGGTAGAGATATAAAAGCAATTTTTATTTTATTTTTTAGATAAATTTTCTAATTCAATTGAATAACTCAATTCTATCATACACAGAGCCTGATGTATTGTAATGAGTCCTTACATCTGAAGAGGTATCACTCCTTTTGGCGAGCTCGTTGTACAATCTCTTGAGGAGAGATTTCTCGAATTCCTGGCTCTGCACAGAGCTGATACCCAGCAGGACCACCAACAAAACTACTACGGAACGCATTATCCTTCAAATCTGCAAAATTATTCCCATGCTCAAAGGTAAGCATAATGTCATAATTCTACTCGTTTACTAATATATATCTCTGGGATAATGTGCATGAACCTGCTGTCCTCCATTCTCAATATTCGCTAATAAAATAACATATTCAGGTGTAAGTTTTTGTTCTTCTCTTTTTCCATATTATCATTAAAAAAAGAAAGTTCAATATAAAAATGATATACCTGTAGGAGAGACCGGTAGCAGAGACTAAGTAAAAAGGTATGTCTTTCCTTAACTATCTAGTAATCGGCGTATTTATACCACATTTCAATGATCAAACTTTGTTTTTGATCCTGGTATTTAAAAGGCACCAATTCCTCAAGCTGAATTAATTACAACTGTTCCAGTTCAGTGCTTAAATCTGCACATACACAGGGGCTACCATTGGTTGCATACTGCTGTTGGTTGGGTACTGACAAGTTAGAATTACCGGGGGCTGGACACTGAGAAACTCCATAATACTGGGTTTTAACGAGTGTTATAATATCTTTGCACTCTTGCAAATAAAATTAATACATATATGTCAAGTAATACCCATTTTCTGGGTGCAAATGACCTTTTAAATTGATTTCTACAAAGATAATTATCATAAAATATGTCTGTGTGTGATGATTATTTTAGTGTTTTTACCTTGTTTTTGGAGACAACACAGACATACACTTTTAACTGTATATTTCTAATTTTCAGCTATTTTTTCACAGAAATATTAATCTGATTTCCTATCCCTTCGGTATGTTTACAGACGTATATCCAGACAGTTAACAGCCTGTTTTCAAAGGACGAGTTGTTTGTTTCCGATCCTTCCCCCACCCCTAAAGAAAAATCGGCATCAGGTTGTCAGCTTCGACACTGTGAAAATTTCTCAATCTTCGAACAAATTAGCGTCTTTGACCAAACCACGTGGATCCGTGAGAGATCAATAGATGTAAGTTAAACTTTTGAAACGTTTGTGAAGTTGTTTGTACCGGGATCAATTAAATCATATTATTTTAATGTAATGCGTGTCTTATGTAACAAGTTCGTTCCTGAACTCTTGGAATAGAACTGGCCGCTCTCTAGTTATATTATCCCTATGGAGATTGTGACAATTGATTGAAACTTTAATTGATACAAATTATACTTGGATCAGGAAAAAATATTTTGGTGATTAAGATCCTACCTTGATTGAACACGTTGAACGAAATCAATAGTTAGTATTCATCAACGAACTAATAAACCAATGTTAAATATGAAATGGATGTCATACAGTTGTGCTGGTTAAACTTTAATCGTGTTAGTTTTTTTTAGGTTATGTGCTTTTGCTTATAAAAATAATATAATGGTTAAAATCTGTTAAGTGTCCAATGTTATTCTACTGATTCTATTATCTCGAAAACCAGTGCGCTTGTGACACTTGCTGAGTTTTTAACATTTCAGATTTTATGACTTTTGCAAAAACAATTTCAAATTTAGATTGAAATTGCAAAATGTAGAACTAACTCTCGATGTGTTAAAGAGTATCGAGATACGCAATTGTAATAATCCATATCGAAAAGTTAGTGGATATCCACCGATAATGCATTTATGCTAAATAAAATCCACGCCATAATTTCGTATAAATTACAGATAAATATATTGCATAATTTTTACAAGCTTCTGTTGTGCATTTTTTTATTCATGAAACGGGAAATACATATCAAAAGTTTGAATTAGAAAAAAAGTAAATCAAGTAAAAATACAAAAAAAATCATATATTAATTCATTAAAATTCTAATTTCAACGCAAAAATAGAAATTGCAGTGAAAGATTGAAATGATGCAGGAACAGAAAATGTAATTTTTAAGAAAAATTGTAATTCAAAATTTACAAGTGAAGGTTACTTTTGTCAATTGACCTTAGCTGAAATGTGTACCTTTCAATAGCTTTCAATTTGTACGTATGAAAGCAGAGTGAAGAAACTCGCTTCTAGATCTGTCACATCTGACAGAATCGCCTATCGTAAAAAAAAGCAATTAAATCTATCATACTTTTAGTTTGTCTGTACATTATTACTTCTATATTTATATATTTTGAAATTTGAAATTATAATTTAAAAGAATTCTCGGGGACTTCCAAACGGAAGTCAATATCTTTTGATATCTGTAGAAAGTTTTCTAATGTTCCTGCATGATGTAAATGTAGCAAAATTTTGGAAGACTTAATTCCGGTTATTCTGTTTTGGAATACTTTTCGCTTGAACTGTTGCAAAAACATCTTTCTGAATACTTTCTGAGTATTAGGGGAGGGGTGCCCCTGTCCTGGTCATGGTTGTGGCAGGGGTACCCCTGTCCTGGTCCTGGCTGGGGGAGGAGTACCCCTGTCCTGGTCCTGGCTAGGGGAGGGGTACCCCTGTCCTGGTCCTGGCTAGGGGGTGGTATTCCTGTCCTGGTCCTGGCTGGAGGTATACCTGAGCTGGTCCTGGCCAGGGGGTACCCCTGTCCTTGTACTGGCTCGGGGAAACAGGTACCCCTGTCCAAAGATCCCCTCCCCTAGGGCCAGGACCAGGACAGGGGTATCCCTAGCCCATTTCCCCTGGAAAGGGCCTGAGACCATAGATCAGGAACAAGTGATCCTGTTATCCACCCCTTCCAACCTGTGGACAAACACCTGTAAAAATAGTACCTCCCTGACATACTGCTTGTCCGGGCAGTAACAAGAAAGTCATCCTGCATGGCCGTAAGAGGCATACCGCCAATGGCATAGCCAGGACAGGGATACCTCTCCCCCAATTCCTCTGGAAAGGACCTGGAACCAGTTATCATGTTACCCCCCTCCGGTATTGAAATCCAAGCATAACTGATGAACCAATTCTGGCCGATCTCACTTTTGGACGACCAATCGATGTCAAACTGTTTTTGACAGAAAAATATTGATGAAATCTTTAATTGCAATATTTTCTCAAAGAAGTAAGACTATTATGCTGGTGCACAAAGAATGTTTATTCTACTATTTTCTAACAATAATAAACTTGTTTGGTGATGTAGTCATACTGAATTATCCCAACGAATTTTAGAAGCAGCTGCTGGTAGGAGTTAGAATTCAATAAGTTTTCTGCTGAGACAGATTAACAGATTTATTTAGCTATTATGTTGTGTTGAATTAAATTCTAAACATCTAACGATAAAAGAATATGAAAACAATATGTTCATCGCTCCATTCGGATCCTTCGGAATTCTTTCATCTGAATGTTTAACTGATTCTTCTATTTGTTCCAGTTGTTCCTTTTCAAAAAGGTTTTCAGGTTTCTCTGCAACATCTGAAATTGCGCCGAGATGCTAGTCTAGATTATTTTAAAATTTGTACCAAGCACTGAATGTCTGAAAAGCTAAAACTACTTATTCAACAAGCTGAAAAGATTAATTTAGATCTATGTCAAGAATTATTCAAATGTATTTCTGTGTCAGAATAAGGTCTACAACCTTGACTATTTTTCTCGGTAAACCCTTGCGAACTTATGCTAAGTCCTTTGGCAATGGGTACAATGACTTCAACCAGTAGAAGTCTCCAAATTATGAGTTCAATAAGCCCAGGGGTCATTACAATGACTTCAATCAGCCGAAAGGCCATCAGTTCAGAACTATGAATGAAATCACTTCATCACTTCCGGCATCACAATCCTCCCACCGTCACAGATATTATCGTCTCGGTGTATTTTTTATCGCATGTAATCACACATTGAAAGATTTATCAAAGAACATTTGACTGGTTAGCGTCTCAAAACCGTAAAAAAAATCTTCCATTTAGATCTACTTTCACCTGAAGGATGAAAAGTAAATAGATTCAAGAAAACGCATCATTAACAGATTTGAAGTGACATGAGGATAGCAAGATAGAAAAATAAAACCTTGCCTTAATTGAAACAACTCTTCAAATCAAATATATATCTAAAACATATATCTTGGATTCACTGGTACCTACATACTTTACTATTCACGTGTCTGTGTCTGTATATCTGTCTGTCTGTCTGTTTGTTTGTCTGTCTGTCTGTCTGTCTGTCTGTTTGTTCCGGGTGTAACTTTGGAACCGCTTTAGTTAGGAACTTCATTTTCAGTATGGAGATACGCTTTGACCATATCTAGGTCAAGTTTGAGTGTCAAGGTGATTAGGTCAAGATCAAAGTCAAAAGAAAACACGATATACTTGACCTAACCTATACTTCTATATGTTTGTATTCTACTAAAACTTGTTAAAAAGGTCAAGGTAATCTGGATACGTCAAGAAAATTAGTTTTTGCAATCTATGTGTTACGCATGTGATATGCCGTCAACTGAAAAAAGGCATTTTTGTGACAAAAACATACCTTTCACTGACCAATGTCCAAAGCAAAACAAAGACATTAATAAATATTGACAACCAAATCAATAAATAGTTCTGACAATTTTGAAAACAAGACAGCATGACATTAGCATTACTAACATTAGAGGCAATATTGACCATGGCCTCCTTACTTACCCTAGTCGGGTGGAGGGGGGTACGGAAGGGTCACCTCACCCCTGCCCTCCCCCAGACCAGACTTAGCCAGGGCTGGGGTGGGATCACTTAGATTACCCAGCCCCCTTGTCCCCTCCCCAGATAGGGCCTGAACAAGAGGTACTCTCCCTCTCTGAAGGTCAAGGTCAAAGTTACTCAGTATCAAGGTCAAAGAAAAAAGTGGTAAATGGAATATTGTACCTTGTTGCCTTTTACTTTAAAATCACAAGGGACATAATTATCTGCATACGCAAATGACAATAATCAAGTTTTGCTCAAAATCAAGAGATTTAGATGAATTGGACAGAATCAGTCATGTGTGAATGAGGATCTATTTGAAGTTTAACACTAGTACAGAAACCACTCCAGTGCAATGATTAGAGCAGCTGACTCCTAATCAAGAGATATGGAAAGTCTGAGTTTAAAAATCAGCAAAATTCTTTTTATTTTGTTGAATTTATCTAAATGGACGAGAATTGTGAAAAAACTCAATTGTGAGTAAAGTATCTTATGATCTTATCAGGATAACTTGGAGATCCTTACCCCGTAACCTGAGCTCTCAGACACAGAGTCGAATGATTCATCTGAGCTATCAAATGATAACTCTTCTGAACGCTTCGCTCCATTCCTGCCCTGTGCATGCAGCTTTCCGAGCAGCTTCTTCACGAGTTGTGACTTTTTGCTTGTTTTCTTGGTTGAGTGACCGGCACTGCGCACAGCCATCTATTTTTTATTCAATTTAAAAATATAATGGATATTTTTAAAGGGAATAAGTGGAACATGTAATTGTATACCTTGTTGCCTTGATCTTAAATTTAAAATCACAAAGGCCATATATGTGGATGATAGTAATGTGTTTAACAATAAGCTTCTCCAGGGTTTGGTATCTAATAATAAAATAGCAAGGATAGCAAGGAGATCCTTACCCCATAGCTCAGATTCAAATGATTTTTTGTATGCGCCTGAGGATTCATCTGAGTTATCAAATGATAACTCTTCTGAACGTTTCGCTCCATTTCCTCCCTTTGCGTGCAACTTTTCCAGCAGTCTCTTCATGAGTTGTGACTTTTTGCTTGTTGTCTTGGTTGAGTGACCGGCACTGCGCACAGCCATCTATTTTTTATTTAATTTAAAAATAAAATGGATATTTTTAAAGGGAATAAGTGGAACATGTAATTGTGTATCTTGTTGCCTTGATCTAATCACAAAGGCCATATATGTGGATGATAGTAATGTGTTTAACAATAAGCTTCTCCAGGGTTTGGTATCTAATAATA
>JBCAUG010579711.1:0-14483 GCA_038406175.1 Haplosyllis leylae | reverse complement strand
TGACCTTGATTGACCTAGGACTTCAAACGCAAAGTTTCATTGTTTAAATCAGCACAGGTCCCATGGACCTATTTTTTAACATTGATGTCAATTTGGAACTTTTATTTCGGATTGGGAAAATTGCTCGTTGTAGCCGGGTGCTCGTTGTAACCGCACTCGTTCTAAGCGGGACCCTGTGTAATTCTGTAGCCTTAAATGGGAGGTGACCACCTGATGGACTGACCGCAGGAAAGGTTGTGCTGTACTATTTTTGAATGCGGTTAAATTTGTGTACATATACAGAGTATATGTCCATGTAGGTTCTGGTAAACAGCTTTATTTGTGCTTTAAACATGTGTACAAAGTTGTTCAGGATTAGCAATAAGGTTAGGAAGATGAGATCTTCCTAACATTGAATGTCAAGGTGGAAGTGAAAACATGTGAAAAAGAGTTTTGTACTATTCATTAAAAGCTATTATAGGGAATCCCAAAGCAAGTTTTTGTGAATTAAGTTCCTCGGACTCAGCACACATATTACAAGGTTTGCAAGAATTTGAAACAGGAATTATATCTCATCTACTATTACTATAGGGTGTCCAAGGTACATTACTAGAAATGAACGTAAAACATGGCGTCGCAATCGACCAATAGACATTGCTCTTCCAGGCATTATCGGGATGTTTATGAATAAAATAGCATTACAATTAGTGTCCGTGCATGTGATTGGATACCCGGCTTTACGTTCGCTTCTAGTAATTAATGCCTTGTTGTCAAGAACACTTGTGTTGCTTTCGTGCCACCTGGTGAACAAACTGTGACTAACAGGTATAACACCAAAAGTCCAGTTTTGGCTATAACGTGTAACTGAACTTTCTTACTATTGATGTCAATCAAAAATGTTCTTTTCCGAGAGGAAAAAAAAATTTCTCGTTGTAGCCGAACTCGTTGTAAGCGGGACCCGGTGTACATGGCACACAGTATTTCTATGCAATTTTCAATCTTCCGATCCCTTTTTGTTGCCATGTAGATCTAGCAAAGCCTGTACTTGAATTGAATGTTTTCAAGACAAATCGCAAAATGATTAATTACAATGTTAATTAACAAATGCTGACAATTACAAATCATTCGAGTTTTCCCTGCCATTTCTGGCAGAGACATAAGTTTGAAATTTTTCAAGAAGGGTGGTTATGTCAAGTTGGTAATTTTTCAATAATGAAATTTAAATGTTTCAAGAAGGGCGGTTATGTGAGGTTTGTAATTTTTCATAAATAAATTTGAATTTTTTCCAAATTAAAGCGTAATACATGACAGGTAAAAATGGGAGTTTGTAAGCTGCTTCCACTTCACGCAAATATGGAATGGGATGGACAGAGGTGTGTAAACCTGTAGGTAATTTTGCATTTCATTCGCATCTGTATTCAATGATGATAAATTTGTTTCTCGCATAGGGAAAAATGATCTTTTATGTCAATTTCTAAGCACGCATAAATAATTGAAAATAAAGAAATGGAACCAATAACAAACAAACTTTATTCAAAAAGACTGCATATTCTGAAGTGAAATTGTGCGAATTGCTAATTATGTGGATAAATTAAAGCATCTTGATGGTTGTAACTCAAAATAGTGTGCAAAGTACCAAAAGATGAATTCATCATTTCTGTGTACGACATTTCATGAGGAATGTGTGGCGTTCGCAATGAATTACCACCCTCATAAAGCATGCTGTCGTCTTTATCATAGCTCTGAAATAAAAGAAATGTTTCTTAAATTCAGGTAAATATTCGAGAAATTATAATGAATTGAGATGCCACCAACCAAATCAATTTCTCCTTTTGTAACTTCTTTTTCTGCAAAGAACACAACATGGCCATGGAAAATGCTAATAAAATATAAATAATGTATCATGATGGACCAAATTGAACAGTGTGGTAGAATGAAAAATGGAAAATTACATACTTACAGCTTTTGCATTTCTTGGAAGGTTGGCCTAAGTGAATGAATAATGTTAGAATCGTTTAAAGAAATTCTGCACAAAATAATAGGTGGTTTGAAATAGAGTAAAGATTACATTTATAACTATATTAACATTACCTGGCCCATCACTTTTCTTATCACGTTTCTTCCAGGTGTTGCTTGTGCCTGTTTAATGTGTAAGAAAATATTGTAAAAACTGAATAAGAGAATGTCTAAATTGGTTCAAGTCACACAGAAATATGTCCATAAATGTGAATTATACCTTAATGAGAATATCAATATTTGTGTTCAATGCTTACTTTCCGCTTGCTGCTCATTGGGTGGGGTAGTCAATGATTTGGTGCTGTGCACTTTTTCCCAATGAGTCTCAGATTTCTTCTTGGATTTAGGTGGATCATTCGAAGATTGTAGAATATCTAAAATGTCATTTCAATGTAATATAAATACAACTATTCCATATGGCTTTCATTGAATTTCACAAATAAATAAACAAATAAATCACCCAGTCATCTGGCAATTGCTTTTGGAACCCATTTCCTGCGCCGTGAGAAAGGTTGTTTCTTCATGTCATCAATTCCTGAATTAAATAGATGGGTAAAAATATTAGTGCTAAGGATGACATGTGGATATATTGGACAATTTGCCTGACAGTTCAGATCTCAATTTCAATACATTGCGGCCTAACATCATGTGTACCTGAATTATTGGCAGCAGGAGGGTATGGGTTTCCCACAGGTTTACGTTTGGAATTTTGTACATGAAATCTAGATTCCTCAGGTTCTTTCCTTTTGGAGCCTTAAGGATTTAATACAAGTAAACTACAATAGATTTCAAAGTATGAGGACTGCTGTAAATGGAATTAATATGAAATGGTTAATTTCATGGTACTAACGCAGTTGACGCTCTGTTTGCAGGCCTGCATTGGAAATGTTGTGTTGTACTGCAATTGGCGGGGAACGCAACTTCTTTGCTCCTAATTTTTTTTTTGCTGCATCTCCTGAAATGTAAAATTAATTAAATGTTTCTGTTATCAATTACGGACCTTTTAAACATATTTCTAAAATGTACAGTGCAAACCTTTCGATTGTTTGGTGTCATTGCATTCCTTTTCAATCTCCGAATCGGTCTCATCTGATTGATTCCCTTCTGAAAGTAATGTGACATAAAGTATTTCAATATTAAAGCAGGTGAATGTGTAAATATTGGAGAACATGAAATTGATACAATTACCATTATTTTCATCCAGTAAGAAGTCTCTGGCTGGGTCAAAGACGATACCTGCAAAAAGTACAGATGGTAAGCACATGCCAATGAATAAAATGATCAAGAAATGGAGCAATGAAACGTTTATCAATATTTACTCTTTGAGCAATCGTATGGCATGTCTGCATAAGTTTCATCATAATTGAGAAATCTTATAGGAGCTGAATCAAAAGTAGGGTCGTAAAATGATTTAGGACTTTGCCCATATCCAGAGTGTTTGACTATTCTGCCGCTTTTCTGATACTCCTCATATATTGGTCCACACCCCGATATTGTACACTGGTCACCAGTTTCAATGGCTATGAAGACTCCTGTTTGAAGACCCAGTAACTTTGCAATGCGCTCATTTAGGATGTCACACATCCTTGCAGTGCCCAAACCGGTTCAAATGCATGTCATTATGTGTGAATCAATTTTTGTTTGTAATTCTGTATTTGTCTGAAAAGGCAACGACATGTCAGGAAATATTATTTTGCTTCCTTAAACTCCAAACCTTAAATGAAAGTTTGTATGTAATGGAAGTTAATAAAATAAATCTCTTACCATTTCTGAGATAGGCTTCTTTTTACGAACCATTTTGTTAATCAAAACACTGTTACCTTGCCAAATATTCAAGTCCAAATGATTGCTGATATGTCAAAATGTACTCAGACAAAAATCTACAAATTGACGCCTTGTCATGGCTCAATGACGAGCCAGACATGAATAGTCATTTGGAATCAATTCATGGAAAGATTTCAATTATGCATGGACTGGCCAATACTTTGAAAAGTTTCAATGAATGCTACGTCAAATTTACTGAAAGATTTCAATAATTCATGGCACACTGCAAAAAAAAGAAATTTGTTTTTTATGTTGCACAAAAGCCATTTCATTTTTTCGTGAATTTTTTGATTTGTTATTTTAGTAAATTTTTCGTTTTGTTTCACTTCCGCGCTGTTTGGTTCTGCGTTGTGGTTTGTTATTTTGTTGAAGGTTTAGTTTTGTCAGGTAAATATCATCATTTCCTCACTGTTAGCATTCCAGATGATGGTAAGGATATACACCGAAGTGTACTGACTCCGAATATAGTGTAATTTCATTTTGTTGGGCTCGAGAGAGGTTTATTTCTATGATCGAAGTGAGGGTGTGAAAATTCCGCGATCTAGACTTTGCCGCGCTTTCACTAAAAGTATATTTTACTAATTTAGTATCAACTGAATTGTCGTTAATAAGACATGTCAAGGGGAAATTCCAGTAATCAATGTATAGATAAGTAAATTAGTTATGTCCAATACAATAATAATGAGGTTCTGGTTTATTTTTCGTCTTTCTAATTCTGTGCGTTTAAATGGAGAAATTGCATAGGCGCTACTGTCAATTTATTTGCCATAGAATTTTTTGTGAATGGGTAAAATTTATATTAATTTACACAATACCAATTCCTGTTCATTGTCAATGCAGAATAATGTTTGAAGGATCATTTTTTTTGAACAGTAGCATCCATCCATTAATTGATTTAACATATTTGTAGGATTAATTTACGAGGAGATTGAGAATTATGGCAGACAAACACCACCCGTTTAACTGGACATTTAGAAACGTGCAAGCAATGTAAGTTATTTTCAATTATTCTTTGCCACTGAAGACATTTGATATGATTTATTGTCAACAATTGTAAGTACCTTCAAGCAATTATCTACTTCAATAATCAGGGATGTGGATGAGAGACAACACGAGCGACTTTGGCAGGTACCGCAAGTGGTGGTATAACAAGCTATGCTCCAGTTCACCCGCCATCAATCGGATTCAGATTTCAACCACCGGCACCTCCTGCAGCAGCACCACAAGCAGTAGCAGGCCAAGCACCAGCTGCACCGGTTGTACCTCCAGGACAACATGCATTCGCCTTCGGCAGTGCTCACGGAACAGGATCACAACCGACACCACCGACAACACTTGCTGGTGCCTTCTTGAGTCAGAGTGAGGGGTCAGTAAATTTATTGGGTTTGCTCTAAATGTACATGTTGGGGCATATCTATATGAAATGATTTGTATTGCAGATTTGAAAGGAGTGCACCTAGTTTCATTGTATGCAGTTCATGACTTAATTACGAAATGTATGATGATAGTAATGAATATCATGAAAGATTTTCAGTTTCCTGCAAATGGTTACGAACTTGACCTTTCAGATTTGTTGCCGGCCACAAGAAAGCAAAGACTGTTACATCCGGTTCTCTGCAGTCATTCTCACAACTGGGCAAAAGAGTGATGATTCCGGATGAGAATGGGTTCCCCAAGTATTACTCCTGCAACGACCCGACCCTACAGTACATACGAACGGTTGTGAAAAGTGGAGTGGCACCTGGACGTCAACCTGGTTTTGCACCATCCATCGGCAGCCTACCATCAGGAAGTTCACTGTACAGCAGCCAAGCATCCTTCGGATCAAACGTCTCTGGAACTGGCTCATATGGGCAACCATCTTCAAGGTAATAGGGTTCTCTCTCATTTATGTAGGCTATATTTGTATGTATTTATGCAGTAAGGTCTGGAATATATGTCTTCTAAAAAATAATGCCTGAAATTAAATAGGAATACCGCAGAGACAATACGCGTCCTGTACCAAATGCTAGACAGAGCAAATTCACAGACCGACATCGATCAGATAAAAGCCAAAATTAGGGCAACCATCATGGATATGGAAGCGCAGTCCCCATGGCAGTCAGGCACAGGAGGTAGCCAGTTTTGAAGTCCGGTTGAACATGTAAAGGTGACTGTGCGCACATTAAAAATTTTCACAAGTTAAGGGGCCAAACATATTTTGTAAGAATTATTTTTAAGTTTCATAATTTTGTTCTTTGCTTATTTAATCCTGAACTTTTTTTTCCTTTTTTTCACTGTGCACAATTTTGGTGCAGTGGTACCAAATTGCAAGCAAGGCCAGAAATATTTATTTCTAGGCAGCAAATGAAATCATGTCTGATGGACATAATTTAAATGGGAGAAATCTTTGACAATATTTCAATAACTTGTGAATTTCCAAAGGTATAAAGGAATACCATGTGGAAAAATAATTTCTGTTCCTCTAACAGGAATAATGTGCACACATCAGTCTTTCATGAGTGCAAGTAACACATGTATTTCAATTTGTTTTTTGTGTGCCTACAATTTTTGAAACATTACTATTTATCATTACATATCTGTGAGATGTTTGTGTAAATGTCAAAGAAACTGTTACCATTTTGAGGACACATGTTTCGTTATACTCACATCTATATCTTTTCAGTATCACATTAAGAAAATGATGGTGACAGTATTCTACGATCTGAGAGTGCAGTAAATTTGAAGGAACTTCAGAGGTCACAGGATGTAGTTAATGGAAGTGAATGTGATTCTCCTCGTGGCATTAGTCATGGACATTTATTTTCAGATTTTTCGAAACCAAAGAAAGGGTTCTTCAGAAAATTTAATTTAGTTATAACCAGATTGTTTACTTCGAAACTGTAATCAATACCAATCGGTGGAGACTTTAATCTGTTTTTAAAAGTGCTTGAAATTATTGCATTGTGCGCATTTTATTTCTTTGGAGCAGTACCCACAAATAGTTGATTCAAAATTCCATTATATTTTAAGCAGATATCATGTCATCCGTCATATTTCTAAAAAATCTTCGTGCGCACGGAAGTGAATGAGTTAGATTTTAAGATGGATCATACATAACAAAGATCAGGGCAAGAAGCCAAGAAATTGTTACTGTGATGATATTTTTTACTTCTCATAAATCATTCATATTTTATCTAGTCATTGTGCGGAAGTCGTTTTATTTTATTACCTTTTTATTTACAGCCTTGTTTGCATGTATTTAGTAGATTACATTTTCAGTCTTATGTCTCGTATTTGTTTAAGTTCGTGTGTATGCGTTAGCTTTAGGAATCAGACTTCATTGAAATCATCATGCATGTACCTCAGATATGTTTGTGAAAAATAAAGTTTCTGCAAATGTAACGAACTGTTTGAATGTTTCATTTAATATTTAAGGAGAATGTAAAAGCCCGACCTATTGCACATAGTAAATGTATGGACTGCACACGGTGAAGATGTAATGAATGCGTAATGATACTACTAGTGACATCTGCAACAGGCATCACCATCACTACTGAAAACTTTCAAAATAGTCAACGTTATCGAAATAGACATGGTAAAAGGAGGAAAGAAAGAGGATACCTACTTGAGGGCAAAATTAACGCTACATTTGAAATATGATTCCTCCATTACCGTACGCAAATTATCTCCTCATCCTTCAAATGTTAACTTTGGTTTTGCGATGGCGACTCATACGCAGCAGACAGATGGGCTACAGAGCCATCACAGATCTGCAAAATTTGCTCACAATGTCTACAACAACTATGTTGAATTGGTTACACTTGCTACAACTAGTGAGAAGATACATTTCAATGAAAAATCAACAACGGAGGAAATTATCTAAACCTCATATGCTTCTGGATCTTTTAGCTGGATACAGGTATTTTCATGTGTAAATAAATTCATCGGAAATTATTGCAATCACAAATAAATTACATGCAGATACAAATGTTACAGATCCACAACATTAGCAAAGGATGTCTGGGTTAATCTTTCACGGAATTGGAATCATTTTTTCTGGTTAACTGGGGAAACCCCTCGAACATTGATGGATCTAATTCATGAAGTTGTTAATGCCTTCTTGCCGCAAAATATGGGGGGACAGAATCCAGCATTAGATATCCGTAATCAGGTTGGTTTCTCAGTTAAGATTTAATGACATATCATGAACTGTATGATTTTGGGTAATATTGTATTTGTTATTTCTCACCAGGCATTACTGACATTCATTTGGTTACGCCAATATCCATCACTTATACATCTCTCCATGATCTTTGGAATTCCACTTTCCTGTACTCATCGCTTTGTACACAAGTGGTTGCGCCTGCTTCATGCTTACCTTGTTCCTAGATATATTTTGTGGCACAATAATTACACATAGAAATCTCTGTCTGGAACATATCCTGAATGGCCAAATGTTGTTGCTATATTAGACTGCACACCATTCAGAATTAGTAAGCCCAAAGGTATGCAGGAGTCATGTATAAATTGTTATGAAATTATTTCTTTCTCACAAATGTCTAAATTTAAATGGAGCATTGAAAAATTCTAGGTGGCATGCAGAGACTTTTCTATAGAACAGATCGCCATTGCTTCTTTCTGAATTGGTTAGTTATTGTTGATTTGAATGGATTTGTTGTGTTCAGTAGACCAGGATTCTCTGGAAGAGCTGCTGATGCTAATTGCCTGTCGTAAGTTAATGTAAATTTTCAACAAATAGATTTGCGTTTCAGGTCAATTTCTATAAATATCTTAATCCTTTCAATTCATTCACAGCAATGTTCAAATTCCACTATTACCTCCTGGCCTACAAATAATGGCAGATCAAGGATTTCCTCACAGATTACCTGTAATTGTACTTCCCCGTGCTAACCAACCTCAAATTCCAAGACCAATGAGAAGGTGTGGTAGGTTTATTGGATGAAATTCATATTTCACACTACATGCCAAGAACTCCGGACCTTAATGTCAAATTCAAATAATTTTTTTCAGGGCATTCAGAAGTAGAAGAAGCATGATAGAAAGATGTTTTGGGATATTAAAGACTTCATATGCATCCATTGGAGTAAAGCGTTACAGGAACAGACGTTGGACTGGAACTTTAATTTGTAATGTAACTGCATCCTTGTACAATAGAAGGAAATATATTTTTCACAGAATCCAAAACAGAACTGGCCACATGTACATGAACAATTAATGACTCAGCAGCCCTGATTACTGTTGTGTGCGATTCGTCCTCAATTTTGAAAATATTCAAAAATTTTCTATTATGCTATTTGAAAAGTTTCATGATTCCTGTCACAAATACATTTGAAGATTTTCAGGTGGCAACATTTCTATACCAGCTGTTAATTGTGATCTAGTAAAATCCCATTGGTCTGCGTAGATTACTAAAATTATAAAAGGCCAATGCCTTGTCTACTTCGAATCATTTGCACCATGGCTTCGAAGGTTGACTGGTTGGATCTTCTTGACAAGAAGTACAATTCTTACAAAGTTGAAGTTGCGGCATATTTAGATAGTCTAGATGTGTCCAACAGTTCAGACATATCTATGGCTTTTATTTATGAACATATCCGCAATGCTCCGAAGGTACATGAGAATTTGAAGCTATTGTACAAAGAAGCAATTTATGGTACTGAGAAAGCTGTAAAGATGCGTATACGCAACAGGTTGGCTAATTTCAAGAGGGGATTGAAGTAAGTTATACCTTGATTATTTATTTTAGAATTTTAAGGAAAATAACAGTTGATAGATTTCATAAACTACACAGTGAAATATTTCATTCATTTGTAGGGGCCATCCTAAGATTCGCAGCTTAGACATGATGCATGCGAATGATTTGACAAACATGGATCCGAACCAACTGCAACTGACTGTTGAACAGAACAAGCGCAAAGACTGCTCGAGGGCTGAGCAAGTTGAGTAAGTTTGGGTTCTCACACATTCACGTACATTTATGTGCAGGGAATTGCCTGAACAGTAATTAATACTAATGTGTTATTGCAGCTCTGAATTGAGACGGCGCAAGAAGCAAAAGAAAGGTACAAAATATGTTCACCCAGTTATTAGCGGCTATCCATTTGCCAAATTCTACTCATTGTAATTTTATTTTGTTGACAATTTTGCAGATCATGACGAAGACGATTTTGAGCCACCCACTAAACTGTCCAAGAAAAAGAAGAAATCTGTTGTGAATGAGCCTTTTTCAGCAGATGAGGATGATCAGAACAGAATTGCGAAAGGTACCAGTTAATTTCCTTAGAAATATAAATACTGCTACATTTTGTACTTTCTGTAACATATATTCTCATTATTTCAGCAAATGAACCTTTGGAGCCAAATGACGCAATTCAGTTCATTGAAAAAGAAGGTATTGACAAGTTCTTAGTGCATGAATATAATTCATAATTATTGTTTTATTCACAAAATAATAAATTACTATTCAATTCATACAGCAGGACATAATGACGAAAAATGTGAGTCTGCAGACAGTCATGTGTCTTCACACTGGCGCAATTACATAAAATTGGAATCTGGTGGTATGATTGTGTAATTTTTTAAAATTAATAATTGTTGCCATTGCTTTCATTTACTAATAGCATTGTGAATTGTAGACGTCATATTCAGCGAAGTGGATGATGATGATCATGACACGGGTGAAACATTTGACCTGGAAGACGACTCCGAAGATAATGAAATAAAAACATACGCAATTGGAAATAGGTTACTTTAAATTACACTTCACATTAAGCAACATAGTTGCATTCTTGTCAGTGTCTTTAACATTAAATACATATTTCTTTCATTCAGTGCTGTTTGCAAGAAGTTGGTTCCGCGCAAAACTGCTCCTACTGGATTAATCTCACAGCAGCCGGTTGATAAAGCAGAATATCAGTAAGTAAAAATGACATGAGGTCTATTGTGAATGATATTTATTAGACATTTCACTGAATACCAAGTGTCATTTATTTTGTACAGATTTGACCAAATCATCGAAAAGGAGCAGGCAGTGTAAGTAGTTATCACTATTACCATCACAAATCTAATGACACTGCAGGAAATGTATTTTTATAGAATTTCTTCTTTCTACAGATTCACAGACGTTGAGCAGCCTGAAGATAGGCACCAGCAAATAAAGGAAATCAAGGCTTCCTTTGTCGAAAAAGAAAAGTTTGTATTCAAATTTAAGATAACAAATAATTATTGTACATTTCATAAAATTTCATTGATTAATTCCTTTGTAGATTGTCCACAATTACATCTATTTTGAATTACATTTCAGGCCAGAAATTTCCATATTGAAAGATACGTGAATGCTCCAAGATGGTCAAGAAGTCAACTGTTGAGCAAACAGCAACTCTACGTGCGTGGAATGCAGAGAATAATCTGAATGTTGCTAAGTATAAAGCTAAAGTTGAGAACGAGTTAAATGCAGAGGCGGATAATTGACCAATGGTATTTCTATTTCACATAGTAAAGTCATAGTCCAAATAGATAAACCTAAATCTTTGTACATTTACATTTTGTAAAATATTGTTCTTGCAGAAAGCCCACACGATGCCCACAATGAAGGCCTTGTCAGCACTGGTCCATTTCACTCTGATGTCTTCTATGCAAATCAAGAGGACGACCCTGTTGTTCAGGATTATATTTTCAAATTAGAGATAAATTTGTTAAATGAATAGAAAAAATCACAGAAATAAATTTTTGTTAATGATTATTTTGTCTTCATATGTTTTAACTACGGAAAGCGTAGCGTCGAAAGTGCAAGCAAAGTTTTATTTGGGAAAAAATATGTCGTACCACAAGAAAAGCCTAAAATATTTCAAGCAGAAATATCATGAGCCACAATCCTGCATATGGTTCTGTAAATTAATTCCACGCACTATTTTACATCACTAACTATATTTTTTGCATGCCGACAAGTTCAATTAACTTTCAACACTCCCAATGTGCGATTTTATTATTTTGGCCTATTTTGAATATTTTCCAATTTCATCATTGAAAAAATTCCCCGTTTTTTTTTAAATGTTTCTCATTATGATTTCTTGAATATTTTCAGCACACAAATGAAACGTTTCACGATTGACTCTGCTGAAAAAATTCTAATACAATTCTGACATAATTTCCAAGCCAGAAATGACAATTTAGGGAAAACTCGATTAGGAGGCCACATGTTTTCTGTTTGTTGGTTGTGCTTTGTTGTAAAATTTACTTCATGTGCCTTAACGTGTATTTTTATCGGCACTTCAATCTTTAAAGTTAACTTTGTTTTGAGTTTTTCCGTTTTTGCTTTTGATTGATTATATTGATTTTAATAACCATCTCGGTTGGCATCCTTTCAAGTTAAATTCTTTTGATTTAGTGTGGTAAATCTGAAGTTAACTTTTTAAAATTCACATTTTAGGTCAGCCAAAAATTGTAATAACACCTTGAAAAATTAGACAAAAAGTGTCCAATCAAAGCAAAATAAAGTCAATTACGGAAAAACTCTATTGGGGCACAGGGAGGCGAAATTCCATTGGTTGCTAGGCAACGAAATTTTGCCGCACAGTACGAATTTTTGGTGCCAAACTAAGTAAGGCAACGATAAAATAAAATGTTAAAAAATTTGTGGGTTTTGTCTTTTTAACCACGAAATATCACTGGTTTAAAATTGAAAAAGATAATCATGTTACATTTGAAGAAAGGGGATTTCTCAGACGAAAGGAGGTGCCAAACGTGCAACCCATATTTGGCCAATTTCCGCAAATAACAACACGAAAGCTCGTCACAACCACAAATGTCTCTCTGATCTTATGGTCAAACTGTTATTATCAGGAGATCCTGGGTTCAAACTCCACTTTATCAAAATTCGAAATTTATTTGTTTGCCCAATTTATCTAATAAGATGAACGAATTCTGTAAAACTTGAATGTCGTGTATTTTGAGAAGAATACGGTAATCCATATTGTTCCGTTTATTCTGATCAACATACATAAAAGTAACATCCACATCAGTCACAAGTATTCTATTCTGCAGGAAGTAATCACATTAAAATCACACGGTAAAACCTAAATTCTATACGTAAAGTTTTTGGTTAAAATATCGATTTTGCCTAACCGATTTGGAAGGTGGTCAGCAAACAAAAATATAAATATCTGAACATCTTTAATGTTCCTGGCTGCAAAAAAAGGTATTACAATTGTAAACTTTAACATTTAAAACCAGAAACAACTTCTCGCAGTAAATGTATTTGAACTCTCTCTTGAACTCTCCAGGTCGGTACTTATCCATATGGCCACAGAGAAAGTTAACAGTCCATACAAATATAATTGAGTTTTTCATGATAAGATCACATTTCCACTTTAAGCATGAGTTTACATCAAGAAGTTTAAAACATTTCAGTAAAAAGTTGCCTCCACTGGGAATTGAACTCACAACACTGACCATCACTGGATCTAAGGTTGAATGCTTATCCAGATAGGCCACAGAGGCCTGTGCTACTTGGCAGATCTTAAACTGAAGTTTGTTTCATGCACTATTTCACATTTTGAAAAATCATTAAAATATGTCTGATGTAAATTCTGTCTTAAAATGTAAAATTTGATCTTATGAAAAACTCGAATGGGTCGCTTGTCCGGGTGCGAAAATACTTTCTAATATGATAGCATGCTTACATCGTGTAAAACACTAATCCGTGATTTACGGGAAGTAAACTTGGTGAAACAATGGTAACACCTTCATCCCGGTTTAATACTGTTTTTCACAGAAGTTATTTCTGTGGAGCAGATCCAGGATTCCTCACAGCACAGTGCTCATTACATATTTTGCCAAATTTGCACAACAAACCCATGAACCCGAGAATACATTGATTCGTAAATGGAGAGGTATGGGGAGTGTCCGGGGCCCTCCCAGATCCGTCACTGAGCACATTTTTCATCATTCTTCTTTTCTTCCGAATCAGAAGGGTTTAGGAACCGCCCCGCTTTCACAACAAACCAACCAATTAGATTCATCAGTGTTTTCTCTATCAAGCACTCACAGTGTAATGGTTATGACTGCGGACTGATGATCAGTGGGTTGTGAGTTCAAATATCACAGACGTCTTTTGGATTTTAACATTTTTTTGTCATCTGGTTGAATTGTATGGATTTTGTAATTCAAAATAGAAAATACTCAACTGTCTCATATACAATTTACTGAGTAATTTGGCTTATTGTTCAGACACGAATATCGGACATTTTCCTGTATCAATAACACTGACAAACCAATTAGTCTGGATTGTGCAGGTATTCCGGATGGACCGGATTCTTCTGGATGAGCAGACTATTAACGGGATTACGTATCTTCAAAGCCGCGCTATCGCTGCTTCATTAGAATCTGAGCATCTCCCCGGGGCAAAAGTTCAGGCGAGGAATCCCTGTGAATGGTAATAATTTTGTTGATCAATGCGAATTAATTGTGACCATAAAGCCCCGTTTACACCATGCGTCAGCGTCAAAGCAGAGTCAACGCTGTGAGGCACTTGCAACCTTCCTCTCATTGACCACAATGGAGTCGCTGCAAAATCGGTTTGCAGACCCATTCTGGAGTGACTGTTTTTGTTTCCATTAATTTCAATGAGAGCTGTGTCGCAAGCGTCATCGCAGCGTTGACTC
>JBCAUG010579600.1:0-14483 GCA_038406175.1 Haplosyllis leylae | reverse complement strand
GCGAGTTGAGTAAAGTGAGAAAAGTTGAAAGAACATTAGATCAAAGGCAGAGTTGAGTAAAGTGAGAAAAGTTCAAAAGAATATTGTTTGTAATGTGTTGTTTTATTTAAATGTCGTGAGAGATGTACAAGGCAAAATAACATAGAATGCATTGGTTTCATGTCGTGACTGTCGACACGGTTACATTGCAATGTACAGTACAGTACATTGATTTCATGTCGAGACTGTCGACACGGTTACATTGCAATGTACAGTACAGTACATAGCATTTAAATGTATTGCATGTCGTGAGTGTCGACACGGTTCATTTTGTGCACAGTACAGTACACAGCATTTAAATTGATTGAATGTCGTGAGTGTCGAGAGCATGTATTTCTTCCTTCGATTTACACTGTGTCTTCTAACTCAAAGTCTTCGATTTAGCATGTACTTCGAATAAAACCTACGAATTAGAAAAAACTTCGATTTAAATCTTCGAATTACAAGCACTTCGAATTAAATAGTATGCAAATGGCTTCGATTTAGTGGAACTTCGAATTAACCGTGTTCGAATTAACAGTATTTTTTAACATTGAAAAGATAGGGGTTGTGACCAAGCATTGCTTGAAACTTCGAATTAAGTGGAACTTCGAATTAACCGTGTTCGATTTAGCCGTGCCCGACCTGTATAGAACAATCGCCAATTAATCCTTTAACTGTCGCAATCCCTTTAATCTTCGTGGGAATATTTGCACAACTTGGCCAAGAAGACAGTAGCGAAAGACTTTAAGAGGTAAATTTTATTGTGGTGTACAAACTAAGTTTTACATTCTAAAATTCAAGATCTTCAGTCTGTTTTCATTTGCGTCTTAATATGTCAATTTGCCTTTCAATAACAACCTAATGGTGTGTGAATTCCAATTAAATCACTTAATTTCTTCGCATGCTATTTTTATCATCATTTGATTTCTGTATCAATATTTTGGTAAAGCCAGTGGCACGCTACTATTTTGCCCTAATTTGTTATTTGTGAATCTAACGTCGCAATAATTAGTAGGATTTTTGCGTAATTCATTGCATGTCTTTTCTTGATTAAATTGTTGGCAAATGCTCAATTAAAAATCATCCAGTTATTTACATTAACACTGCATTTATTTCAATGAAGATTACTTTTCATGGGAAAATGCACACCGTATGCCGGTTGCTTGCGCAAAGTTTTTCGCTTCTGATTTCAAAACGACTGAAATATTAGAATTTAGTTGCAGTCTTCAGTAAAGGGATAAACTACATGTATCTTTGCTTTAAGAAAATGTGCAATTGTCCCGTTCTATGATCAATGTGACCTGAGGTCATACCCAACGTTCCCCGTGCCGTGTCAGTCGTACACGAAAAAATTTGTTCGTTGCATTTTTTTAAAACACCGACACAAATCAAGAATAATTTCTTACTAAGAAAAAAAAGCTAATTTGTAAAGGATTGTTGTTTTGAGCGACACCATTTTAAAACAGGATCAGGTGTACTTTCAGATTTCTGTTTTGTTACGCCAGGGGTGTCCTGACCAAATCTGATGGAGAAGGAGGGTAAAAGTATCCTGGGCAAATCTGAAGTCAAAGCTGCCAGATCAGTTTGGGTAAAGTGTTCTTGTCGAATCTAATGCTGGGATGCTTTCAGGGAAAGGGGTGGGGCGGGGGGTGAAGTGGGAAGGGGATGTCCATGGGCCAATTTGATGTCAGAGCAATGTTTGACGTGTTTGAATGAGTAATGTTGTACTCACATAATGTCAACCCCGACGTGTTTGAATGAGTAATGTTGTACTCACATAATGTCAACCCCGACGTGTTTGAATGCTGCCTGGACGAACTCACGGATGGAATGAGATTCATTGGTCGCGATTACAAAATCTTCAGGTTTATCTTGTTGTAGCATCAGCCACATCGCCTGCAAACCAAGCAATCAGACAAATTATAACGAGTCATTTTTCTTTTCATTGCCACTGATTTGTCTTGTTTTGTCGTTGGGGCCATGGACATGGCAGGAAACTTTTAATTTAATAATTCGTTACTTCAGTTTTCCAGCATCTTAACCATTTTGTAAGTATCAAAAATCATTCCCAAAAATTCTTTCAGCAGACGAATTGATTAAATTGAAGTAATTAAATTCAGCCAATATGAAAGTTTAACTGAAGTCCAGTCGCGCCGTCTATCGTACACTTGTGCAAATTTAAACGTCATAGAAACCCTGTTGGTTACATTGTGCAAGGTACACTATTTCCTTCGGGCATTGTCAAGGCAGAAATTATGATGGCCTGTTTTGCTGAAATAGAAATTACTAAGGAAGAACGTTAAACAATTTAAAATAATATATAGTTTTCACTTACTTCTACATAATCTTTGGCATGACCCCAATCTCTCTTGGAGTCTAAATTTCCTAATTCTACGAACTCTTGTTGTCCTAGAGTGATTTTTGCTACGGCTCTGGTGATTTTCCTAGTTACGAAAGTTTCACCTGAAATAAGGACGTGAAGGTCATTAAAACCGACCTGGTGTGTTTATTTTCCTCTACGTAGTTTTTGTTCTCAACACGAATTGACGCTACGAGAATGATATAAGCACATCCCTAGTACAGGGGCATCCTGAACAATCTGATTCAACTTGACACACCCGGCCAGTCACTTAATGAAATCACTAGCCTGGATGAAGATCCACTCACTCAGGGGTTGGTATCCCATCCTGGTCGAGTGGAGGGGGGGGTTACCCAATCCTTGCTGGGGGTACCCAATCCTGGCCACTGGTCATGGACTGGGGTACCGCCCCCCCCTGTGAACTAGACCTCTAGTAAGGGATTGATATGTCTGTTGGCATGGGTTAATCTGGGTGTTTACTGTTCTCAATTGACATACCAATATCTAACAAATGCAATCATCTCAGTGGCGTACATTGATAACTCCAACAATTCTCATTGAGATATCTGTACAGTTGATGTGTTTATTGTAGTACTTCTAGTTGTGTTACATGTCAGTGGTATAATACATACACATCATCCCCAATATGGATAATGAGTACTTAAGTAACAAGTATCACAGAGTGTGGTGCACCCTAGCGGGAGGCGCTCAGTGGGTGGGTCACTCAGGTGTGACCAGTACCCATTTCCATCATAGTGCTTGCTTAGGTTTATGGTTACTGGGTGCTTAAAATATGATAGTCCGGGTTTGCTTGGTGCAGTCCGGAATCTGGCTACGACAGGGGTGCAATCAAATCTGTCACTTGCCCAGGCTTAAAATTCACTAGCCTCAGGCGGGCGGGCGCGTGCTAACGAAGCCCCTGCCCTAGTATATCTCTGGTTGAAGGTTCTACAATTTGCTAAAAGCTAATCTACGTCCGTAATCTTGAAATGAACATACTGCTCTTCTTTAATTAATAGAAGATGGCATCACCGTTCAAAAGCATACAAAAAAGAACCTCTTTCAGTCACACAGTTTTATGGCCAAGTAATTAATGTCAATTAATGCCCAATTAAATGAACTATTTTGGTTTGGTCACCTACTTTTTGTGGACAAAGATCTTTGAAATTGATTCAACAATTCAAATTTTGCAGTTTAGTTAAATTACCTCTTCGCGGACTTTCGTGGTTAAATAATATCCCGTTGCAGGCGAACATGTTGTAAGCTTCTCTGTAGTTGACCGTAATCCAATAACCGTACACCTTAGCCGCACCTAAAAAAATGTTCACGTAATTTTGACGTCTTATACTTTTGGGATTTTGATAATGACCATTGAATGGTTACATCTTTTTGCCTAATTTATTGACCAAAATAATACAAATTGAGTGTCAATATATTTTCAGTTGTGTTTTCAAATGTAACTGTACATAAGAAAAACCAGATGCCATCCCAAGTCCAAAAGAGAAGTACCAGTTTGCGTGGTTCCATAAATAGACGATTGGTCCACCCCCCCCCAAGGCCCCTTGTGAAAAAAACTTCAAAGTCTTACCATAGGGTGATCTTGGATAGAAGGGTGTGGTTTCCTTCTGAGGGATTTCCTGCACTAAGCCGTACATCTCAGAGGTGGACGCCTGGTAGAACTTGACCTGGTCGGTCAGTCCGGTGGTTCTGATGGCGTCCAGGATACGTAGCGTCCCTAAAGCGTCCACATTGGCCGTATACTCTGACAGATCAAACGACACCTACAACAGACAGATAGAGATTGCTTTGTAATTGGCAAAAACATTTAAACAGACAAAAAGCAATGAAAGATTCAACCACGGCACAGATCAGCCTTTGTCCGCAACAAAAATAATAGTGGTCTCGTAAACATTTTTTTTTCACAAAAAAGAAGCAAACCCGGACAGCAAAGTTTTTTTTTTGAGACTCTCAAAGAGTGTTACATTACCTTTGTGTACACTAAGTCACGGTCTGTTTTTCACCAGGAGTAAAAGAACAAAAAGAATAAGATTGCCAGTTACGGGCATATCAACATTACGTCCCTTCAAATTGTTGCGCCGAATCCCGAAAATGATCAATTTACAATTGTGCATGGAGTGAAAACAAAAGAGCCGTCAATATCTTAACACTCGTCTGTTAATCCGTGATGAACAAGTTTCACATCCAGACAAGTTGATTTTCAGTTTACTTGCCCAGATGGACAAGTTGGAATTTTGGATAAAATAATAGTTACTAAAATGAATGATGGTGCAAGTGTGACGAGGGCAAATTTATACCCATCCGTGTAAGTAAAATGTTGCTTTACTCATCAAGACAGGCGAGTTGAGGTAAATTCTAAAGTTAGACAATGAGACAATCCTGGATAATAAACTAGGTCAAATTTACAATGATTTTCTAAGATGGAAAGGGAATTATTCTAAGTTGGTGGTAGTTATCAGTGAGCCTTGTTTTTTACTGGCTCGTCTACAGTCAGCTTAATGATTGAAAGAGAGGGCACGGAGGATTTGGGGAATATGCCTTGGCACTCTTATGATAAATAGGCCTACTTTAAGCTGTAGTCATTGGTGGGAATTGTTTACACACAATACATGATGCCACACATGCCAGCAATTACGAACGTTCAATGACGCAACGTCATTTTTCAGTATTAACTGTTAGTAATCTTGGTGAGTAGCAATTAGATCGTTACACACGAGTGCTCGTTCTAGTCGTTCTCACTGTGATTGGGATCCAGTGCATTTTGTTGAGCACAACTTTTCACAAGTTATGTGAAAATCACAGTTATCCTACTACTGTACATCTGCACATCATTGATTTTAATCTCAACAAATAAATTCTGGTTCAATTGTTGCATGCTGGTGCTTTGATAAAAATCTAAATGTCAAGAAGTTGTTCACTGCCACATGGCACAAGCACGTATCTTATTGAAAATATTGACAGACAGCCATTATATTATTATTATTTGATTTGAAAGGCTGATAGTTATCCATATTGACAGATAACCATTATATATTTAATTTGAAGAGCAGAGTTATTTGTCCAAATTAAACAGATATATGTCAATCAGCAAATCGAAACAACTACGCTGAAAGAATGACCATTTTCCTAACAAATCAGTTTCTAGACATTTTTAGGAACGAAAGGGTTTTCACTGCAAATTCCTCTTGATAATATCACATCAAATCTGTCTTGAACTCGTGCATAATCTGTAGGCTGGGGTCTCGCTTGCAATGAGTAAAAAGATTAAAGGAAAACGGCTTGTCGTAAGCAGCTGTTTGTTGTAACTGAATTTTCTCTGTGATGCAAAGAAATCTGCTCATTTTAACCAAACTCGTTGGAAGAGGGCCCAAGTATAACTGAATGCTAACCGTTTCACAAATTACAGTTCTAAATGAACATTTTAGCTATGGGCTTATTCACAACGACTAAACCTAAAATGTGTTATTCATTTTCAATAGCGGCAAAAAACGAAAAGTTTTTTTTGCTTTCGCTGTGCAAAATGCACAATTATTCACACTGATAGTCTGCATTTGTAAATACGTCCGTAGTGCTTTGGTCTTTTAGCCGGTGATATCAAAGGTGTCAAAGAATCATATCGCATCTGTTGCCAAAGTTGTAAACGCAAACATCAGGCTGACGTCCAGTGTTAATAAATCAAGGTACACTTATATCGATCGCGTGAAATTTATCCCGTTAATTACCAACAAAAAAGAAATGTATTGAAATATCACATTTGGGTCCCGCACCCAGTAACATGTACAACCAGGAAATTTGCTTCCACTAAAGATCATTCACAGAAATGTTGCATTATGTAAACAGATTGGTTACATGGGGCACCAGTTTGTAATGACTAATTTCTCTATGTGAATCCTGTGTCGAACCAAAGAAGTTCGACTGCGCGAAGCTGCGCTTATAAACTACACGTTCTTTGGGAAACTTGAGTTATTCCACAAAACGTGGCACGTACGAACATCTCAGTGTACACCGTTAAGTGTTTTCGGTTGACAAGGTGTCCGTGCATGAGAATGTAACTGCAAGAAACTGACAGAATTCCCTGATTTTTCCCAGATTTTTCCAGAAATTTCGACCTTTTTCCAGACACATTGGAATAATAAATATGTATTTTTTGAAATGGCCTCTACTTATTACTAGATGTGTATCAACAAAAAGCAACTATCTACAAGCTAAGCATGATTAAACATCATTCTGCATTTAAGAATAAAGGTATCCTTATTGTGAAACCAAAGTTGCCCCAAAGTACATTTTAATGGGCAAAGCCCTAATACACAAAAAAAGTATAAATATAATAATATTGGGTGATCAAAATCAAAATTCCCTGATTTTTTAAAAAATTGCCAAATTCCCTGACTGGAAAAATGTATTCCAATTTTGATTTCCAGAAGCGGTAGAGACCCTGCTCCAAACGTACACATAATTTTACAAAACATGTGGATTTATATTTCATTCTCCTTTACGGTTAACTTAACGATACAACCAGTTTTACTTTGCAACGGACAAATGTGTCCGTTGAAGAGGAGTCGTGCTGTATTTTGAAACCCAGAATGGGCAGTTTGGATACGATATCTCACTCACCTTGACGTGGCTCTGCGCTGCGAGGTTGTAGATTTCTGTTGGTTTTACTTCAGCTATGATCTTCACCAAACACGTGCTGTCCGTCATATCGCCGTAATGTAACTGCATCGCTGCAACACGTGAAAACATCAGTCGTAAAGTCGCCTTTATTTCATAATCAAGATAAAACCTCATTTGTACGGTCTGCAAACGTTTCTGGAAAGAAGTTTTAAATATCATTCGAGAAGATTGCCAGACAAGTAAAAGATGAAAATTAGTGGGGTTTTTTTTTTCATTTTCTTTGTCATTGTTCACTCACATCGGAGACCGAGACCTGTACAGTTAAAATTACAATTACCCGGTACCGCACCACTTTTGCTCTCGGTCAGTGTGAATGGACCGTGTAAACTTGAAAGGGACACGTACCTCCCTGAGTGTGAGATTTTGGATCAGCATACAAGTGTTCGATCCTCCCAGTATTAAACGTACTGGACCGTCTGATGACACCGTGAACCTGTAAGTATATCGCAGCTATTACACACTGTACGGTTGTGATTTACTGCTTTTAAAAGACATAATGGTGGTAGTTTGTTTTTTTACCTGATAACCCTTCTCCAGGAGAAATTCAGCAAGGTAGGATCCATCCTGAAAACAAAGTCATGAAAATGTTATTACAATGTTGAATTCCTCACCTTTACAAACTAAATCTAGATTAGATCTGCACAGACACGGTTGGTAACTTGGGCAGGTGTGGCTGAGCCGTTAACGAGATTAGATCCATTTGACTGTCAGAGTGGTTTTACACAATTAGCCATATCTGTAGTAAACAATATTCTTTACATTTGAAATGAGTTTCAGGACTGTAGATCTAAATCTAGTGGAACTTTTATCGGCGGTGCATTATTTTTTCTACGAGTTCTTAGTCACTTTCTTGCCAGCTTTCATGAAAATTTTAAATGTAAAGTTGTAAAGCGCCTCTGGTACATCCGACTGTGGTGATAGATGTCGTATCATCTGAAACTGTACTTTCAGTTTGTCTTCGCCTCTGGTCCACACCCATTGACGAGTGGAACTCAATTATGATATTCAATTATCGCCCAGTCGATGCGGAAAATATGAAATGATCCTTCACTAAATTTGTATCATTTACCTGTCCTGTTATTCCTGTTACTAAAGCAACCTTTCTGGTGTGTGAATTGTCTGTATTTTCTCCCTGTGCACCGTTTGAAGCCATGTTTACAAAAAATGTGTACGTGGTGTTTGGAAATGGTAAAATACATCAACTACAAAGCAGCTGAAACTACCGGGGAACGGGGGAGCAGTTATTTTCCTTATTATTGTTTTTACGGCCCATACGATAATACGATATCTATTCTGTTTTCGCTTTTTGACAGTGGGATCACCATGATCCCAATTTTTATCTTATCAGAGTTATGTAGGACTCTAGACAAATCACGAAATTCTATTCAAAGGAAGCATGCTAATTATATTTCATTTGTGAACTCTTGATCAAAGTGCATAAAATGGTAAATCAATGCTAATTTTTTATAAAACAGCATATTCAGTTTTCGTCAAGCTAAATTTCTGTACTGAGAAATCAGAAAATGCCTTCGGAATTTAGACCTTTAGAGGGAAAGGTTTGCTTGGTAACTGGAGCCACAAGGGGAATTGGTAAAGGAATTGCACTGCAATTGGGACAAAATGGAGCAACTGTCTACATTACAGGTGTCAATTTAAATTCAGATTTTAATTTTTTTGTGAGTGTTAGTTGAAGTTTTGTTTGGACAATTACATAATTGCATTGAGATGTCACCATTTTCAGGAAGAACACTAACATCTGGTGGGACAGGGTCAAATGGTGGATCGTTGGAAGAAACTGTCAAAGAGGTAGATTTCCTGTTATTTTGAAGAAATATAATCTGTGAATATTTATTTTATTTTTCGAACCAACATGCGAAGGTGGGAACAGAAAAAAATCTTTTGGAGTGTCATGTTCTAACACTACAACCGAATTAAACCCAAATTATTGATTATCAAATATTTTTTCAATAATCATTTTAGAAAACAATGGTTTTTTTCAAATTGTCAACAATGACCACATATCTAATATTTCATAACAGGGCATTACAAACTATGCTGACTGAAATCAATCAATTTGTACTTCACACGCAGCTTAGTGTGAATATCAAAGGTAATTCCTGAAAAAATTGCTCTTCTTGACGTCAGCAAATTCCATGTCAGACTTTCGTGATTGTGTTCCCAGGTAGAAGCTCGGGGAGGAAGGTGCATCGCCATTCAGTGCGATCACAGCAAGGATGAAGACATCGAACGAGTTTTTGAAAAAATTCAGTCTGAACAGAATGGATGTCTCGATATACTGGTCAATAATGCTTATTCTGGAGTAAAGGTAAGAGGAAAAAAAAACGCCCACAAAGAGTAAAACAGAGACAGGAAAGTGATATAAATTTTCAGACAGAAACAAAGAAAAGTGGTTGATCCAGAGTTTCTCAGACAGTGGAGCAAATGGTAAATATGGAAGTAAAATAAATTGAATAATCCGTGTAACGGCAAGATAAAGCCGTTATCTCTGTTTCAAATGGAAGAACCCTCATTGCGACTTTATTTGTGTTGTTCATAACAGACAAAAAACACTGGACTATTTTGTTCACAGTCATAATTTCTAAGGTGACATTCTAATAATTCTCAATGTGCCTTTTTGTATACTGCTTCAATATTTCCTATTTTCTTGCATCTGATTGGAGATATTTGTATTGTTCAGGCGATCATAGAGACGGACAGACACGAACGCACCTTCTGGGAGTCCGAGTACTCATTGTGGGATGAAATCAACAATGTAGGATTACGGTAATAATAATAATTTGGGAAACATTTCTTTTCGAAAGAATACAGATTTGTGTCTAACCTTATTATGAGCAACCTTATTATGAGCATCAGTAGAAGACCAAAATGTTCTCAGTTTCGTACCGTTTTTGTAAATGTTCGTCAGCACCTCCCTACGGAGAATCCTGGATCCACCGCCAGCTTTGAGAGATGGTTTGGTAGCCCAGTCACCCCACACGGGCAGTAAAAATATATCTGCAAAACCACAATATTCAGTGGTGCATCCACGATTGCTCATGCGAAGGGTAAAAAGGGAGGGGGTGGCGCCAACTCCAGATAAATTTAGGCACCAAGCTTCTATTTTGCCAATTTTGCCGGAAAACAGCACACAAAAAGTGAAAAAAAATCTGCAAAGATACAGCTTAAAATAATCTGTGTGGTAACTGACACAAAGATGGCAAACACTGGGAAAGAGACAAAACCTAGGTTTCGCCAACCACGTTAATTTGGTTCCTCTACCTCACCCTTCCAGTGGACCAAGTCTTTTATGCAATTCCGATTTCATCCATCGAGTTCCATTGGTGGATCCAAGAGGGGGGACGGAAAGCACGACCCCTTTGGGCCCAAATTTTGTCATTTTCATGCCGTTTTTGAGGAAAGCTGGCCAAAATAGCAGGTTGGCGGTTGGCGCCCCCTCCTCTAAGAAATCCCAGATCCGCCACTGAATTCATTGATATGTCTTTGTCGGAGAACCTTAACTTGATAAATGCAGGTTATTTTAAGTAATGTGTTTTTTTGTTTACCAGAAACCACTACGTGTGCTCAGTGCTGGCTGCGCGGATGATGGTTCGGAATAAAACAGGGTTAATTGTGAATGTATCGTCCCCGGCAGGTCTGGGTGGAGGCATTGCCTTCCACAATATTCCATACGGTGTTGGCAAAGAGGCGGTAAAGAAAATATTTCTAACAATATAGCTAATTGTTATCTCCTGAATGTTAGACATTAATCTTGTGAAAAGTGTTCAGAAAAATGCTTGGAGGAATTCAAGAATTTTTATGTTGATGGCTGCGACCGCTTTCGGTGGTTAAAACATCTTTTTACTACAATTTCAAAGTTGGATAGAATGTCAGTAGACTGTGCCAGAGAGTTGAAGAAGCACAATGTGGCCTGTGTTAGTCTATGGCCTGGTGGAGTCCAGACAGAGTTGTGTATGAGCGCAATCCACGATGATAACTGGCAAACAAAGGTACTTGTTACAAAGAACAAACAAAGTGAAAGTGTTCACGAAATAAACTTGTTCTGTTTTGATCTCATTTACACAATAGCAATGATCTGACCAGGTCAATAAGCAGACTCCACGAGCCAGCAAAACTAACACATAATTTCCAGGATGCAACAGACTGTATTATTTTTTTTTTTTGTAAGTTAGGATTTTCATTACCTTTTGGATAGTTTATGTTTGGTGCAGAAAATAAATTCAGGGAAAGGAAGGAAATAAGTGACCCGAAACTGCAAATTAAACAAAAACAGTATGATTTTTTAAAGATTTAAACTGTAATATTCCATTTTAGGCAAAAGAATTGTTCCTGCAAGGTGAATCAACAGAATATCCTGGGAAGGCCATTGTCTATCTAGCCAAAGGTGAATGATGACTAAATTTGCTTTAAAAGTGAAAGCAAATTTGGAAAATGTCTTCAGTTTTTCTTTTTGTTTTGAAATGTGACTTGATAATTAACAGTTATAATATTACAGACGAGAATATTATGAAGAAAACCGGCCGAATTTTGATGACTGCAGAATTAGGGGAGGAATATGGTTTCGTAGACATAAACGGTCAGGATTTTTTCAGACTTTTTTTTGCGAACATTTGCAATTATAAAAAATCCGCAACTTTCATATTATCCCTGCACAATAACGGATAAAAGTTGAAGAATGGGATTATGAAATTGTTAACGGTCCTAGAAATAGGAACGAAAGCGAGGGCGAAAGCGAAAAAGATTAAAGAACCAGGAACAGATAAAAAATAAGCAAGAAATATCAAAGAAATTTTCGCTTTCTCTTTCGGTCGATGTGAATGCCTTCAATGCTCACATACTTTCACAGTGTCAGTATTCCTCATTCCAGGAAATGGGAGGGCGAAAGCAATTGAACGGATGTCCATACGATTAAAAATTTTCATGTTTTTTTTTTCACATTTTGGGAACATCATATTCTCTGGCTAGGGTTGGATCCAGGGAAACCCCTAGATCCGCTGATGTTGGATTTACTTTGACTGAGTGATCTAAAAAAAATGTCGTGTAACTTTTCTACTGACATCTGGATGACATTATTGCCATCCAGTATAAAATTCTGTGAACCAATCAGAATTCCGCAATGCCACACATGAGGTTTTTTTTGATATTTTGTCCCGATTACCACCAAATAATAAACCAGCTTGCTTGTTAAATGCAAGCATTGGAAGATTTTTCATTGGTTATGACATCTAAACTGTCCCAGCAATTTTTTTTCTCTCTTAATTTTAAATGTGTAAATTGGCCTGAGATGCATGTAAATTTACCCTTTTCAACAAGATTACGTGATCTTTGTTTCAGGTTTACGGGTTGGCAGCTACAGAAGCATTTCTGTCATAACGCGTGCTTTCCCAAGAGTGCAGCAATGGACCAAAAGGATTCCACAATTCATAAAATTTCCGTATTGGTTAATGTCTTTGGTTGGAAATAAATTTTAAAACCAAAAAATCTTACTTTGATATTGTGTAAAATTTGAGCGGATAATCAAATGTTACTCCTATCCAAGTCATCAAAAAAAAAAAAAAAAAAAAACAAATAAAAAAACAACAACTTTCTACCTGACTTAAAAATAATAACTTAATAATTTTAATAATGTTTCTGTTTGTTGTTCTCAATGAAAATCCAAAAATGTCTTTTTGTGTTCAAAATACGAAAGAAAAAAATTCGTGCTGCAGGCGCTAAGATACGAATACGTGATTTGAAACCTTTGGACGCAAAAAACTAGCAGCCGTGATTTTACTTGCAATTTTACAAACACCTGCTGCAAATTATGACTAAACTAATCCAGAACATTATTTTACTGAAGTTGCTTCTACATAGTTAGGAATAAGCTGTACTTGGAAAGAACTTGTTCAACCTGAACAGCGTAAAACGGCACTTGATTCAGGTTGCGCAGCCTGTTGAAAGGGTAAAATTTACCTGGGGGAGCTAGTTGACAGGAAGTGAAGCATTGTGGGAATTTCTTCTTTGATCTAATATGTTTAAATGGGAAAACATCTTCCTGTAGCATAAATTGACACTTGGAACATACTTCTTGGAGTGCTTACAACTACCCTATAGCCTGGGCAACATAGAGTTTCCAAGTGCAGCCTTTGTCTGAGGGAAAACGTTTACCCAGTGCAACGACTGAAGGGAGCAATCCTTTTCTTAATCTGTGACCGCGAAATTGGAGCACGAACTAGATCTGGGGCACACTGGATGCGTGAAATTGGAAAGGCTTGAAAACTGAACTTGGTAAGTAAAAATAGCCTGTTCACTGACCTCAAGTACATATTTTACCGTGCTTTAGTTCTACGGTAATCAACGACATGCAATATTTTGGCTAAAGTTGCAAATGAAACCCTTGTCAGCCATTCTGGTGAAATCATTTGTGTAGATCTACTTCCAGTTCTGAACATTTATTTTTCCCAGGACACAGGTACCAATCAACACAACTGGAGAATCCCAAGTCCAGCCAATCAGGACGTTTGCAAAATAATGGCAGAATTTCAGCCTTTAGCTGGTAAAATTTGTTTAGTAACCGGAGCAACAAGAGGAATAGGTAAAGGAATAGCTCTGCAGTTGGGACAGGCTGGCGCTACGGTTTACATAACAGGTAGATCTACAGGATTTTGGGCATTGCCCCTCAATATCTGAAATAGCTATTCTGAAATATTGCAAAAGGTGAAATCTGGAGGCTTTGGTAGAAACAGTTATCAATTCATCTCATTGTGGTTTTTCTTCGTTTTCCAGGGAGAACACTTACAGGGTCAGGTGGATCTCTCGAAGAAACAGCCAAACAGGTAAGACACACATTGAAACTACTGCCTATTGAATCTGACAATTGAATAATTTTAGTAGACTGTGAGTTCATATAGTGATATCACAGAGCGAAAAGACATGCGATTGTAATGCAGACATATATATGCAAGGAACAAATTATTCAATCATAGTCACCGCAATGACCAAGCTGCAGCAGGGAAATAGTGTTGATTTTGTCGAAACGCACCGTTTAAATGAATCTTTACAGCTCCTAACCGAACGGCCTGTCAAAAATCATTTTATAACGCGTCAGTTTCTTTCATAAATTTTCTTGTCAGATTGAAGAAAGAGGAGGAAAATGTATTCCTGTCCAGTGTGATCACAGCAATGAAGAAGAAATAGAAAAATTATTTGAGAAAATCAAAAGTGAACAAGAAGGGCAACTGGATGTTCTTGTGAATAACGCATATTCTGCTGTTAAGGTGAGAAAACACATAGGAAAACCCACTTCTGTTTATTTTTGTCTAGAACTTATAATTATTTAATTACCGCCCGCCATCCGAAGGATGGGGGAAGGTAATAGTTTGAGTCCTGTTTGTCAGTTCACACGGGGGGGGGG
>JBCAUG010579489.1:0-14484 GCA_038406175.1 Haplosyllis leylae | reverse complement strand
ATTTAATTCAACAACTGATCCAATAGTATATTGAACCAATACAATTCTGACAGAATGATCTATTTTAGGGAAAACTCGAATATTATTAGAAAGCAGGTTCGCAGATAGATGCAGAGACGTTGGTAGAAATGTTACATTACTAGTTATAATTCATAGCTTTTGCTGACATTCTTAAACACATTACCATAATTTATTTCATCTCAGTTTTAACGTAATGGTCTATGTGATGGGAAATACTGTTCCTCATGCAAGGAAAATTTTCAAAGCACAATTCAAACAGAAGATAAGACAAGACAATTTCTCTCCCAGGGTAAAGCAAAAAGCTGTTTCGAAGATTTAGTCTGACTCAGAACTCCAGCACTATTTCCAGTGTCACGTCCTGACTTATAGCCCTGTAAGATCTCCGTTGTCAAAAGGAATTACCTGCTTCATTTACTTCCTCTGAGAGTCGAAAATAATGAGTTTCAACACGAGCGGAACCTACTCACTGAGCTTGAGAATAAAACTCCTTATGGCATTCATTTGGATTTAACCTTCTAACCTTTGGTTATTAATTATCTTTTTGTGTAAGAAACTAATCAATTGAAAATTTTTGAAATAGACCCATCTTCGATTTGCTTGATGGTCCGATTGTAAATACTAAGGAATACGTTACCACTGAATTCTGGACAGCTTGGAGATCCAAGGATTACACGTAACGGATGACGGCCGTTGCAATGTTCTGAAACAGATATTACAGTAGAAAAGACTATTTGACAAAGATTTAGAGACAGTTTATTACCCTTAGATAATTTCAGTCCTTCTCTAAATAATGTGAAAAAGATTTGAGTTGTTATAAAATCCAAATGTGTAGATTTGGCAGTCTCATGGTAAGGTTTTTGTTAAAACTCCCAGTAAAGGCAGTGAAATCTGAACTAAAGCTGTACCAAAGCCTTGCGTGCCTGTATAATCTGATACAGTTGTTGCAAAGGGCCATAAATCCTACGTACTTGGATAGTTTCTCACATGCAAAGTTGAAATGATAGTACATAATCGGAACTGGGCAACTGAGCTCAACTGGACACACTTCACTAAGTTTACTGTTGCTTGTCATTGGCATGGGCGAAATAAAGTCCCGTACCTGACATGATGACGTCAAAATGAATTAATGGATATTCAATGACGCATTCTTTACATTAATTATGGTCCCGCGTACACGTAGTGTACAGGGACCATTTATATTTGCCCAGGACAAGTTGGAATGGAACAGTTTTTGTCAAAAAATTTCAGCAAAACTGCTAACATTGGGAATTTGGGATTTTAGCAGATTTGGACTCAGGATCAAAAGTTGAAAGTTGGTCATCTCCCCAACCCCCTATCAGATATAGGGAAATCTGGTTTTTAGCAGATTTGGACTCAGGATCAAAAGTTGAAAGTTAATCACCAATCCCCCTATCCCCACCCCCACCCACCGGACATAGGGACTGCTTGGCGCGGGACAATCTTGAGCCCCATTAAAATTCCACGAGGCACAAGAAAAAGCAGTAGCGTTACTTCCAGAATATGGTACAAGTGTTTTTGAACACTTCATTTATTAGTGACTTGATAAATGATGTGCTGTGTTGTGAATAGAATAAAACATAAGAGTTCGTACATCAACCATTCTGCGATAAAATGCAAGAAAATACGACACCCTTGGGAGAAGCTAATGGTTTAATTGACGTCCCGGCTACTGAAATAGGTTCACATTTAAAAACATCTGCTGCTGATCAATGCTGAGACTCACTAGAATAGTGCGTTCTGCTCCTAATTAGAAAAAATGGCTGTTTTCCAGAAAGTACAGACGAATAGAAATACGTGAGTTTTCCCTAAAATAGGTCACACTTTCACTAAATTGTGTGAATTCAGTGAAACATGACAAAATCCAAAAATGGTATGGTTACCAAAGTATTACCCAACTGGCAACTGATACATAACCCTTCATAGTAATAGAATGTACATTTCCATTACTACCTCTGGTTAAAAATGATTCACCACTGTGAAAAGATACCATCCCAGAGACAGTAATGGAAATATTTTTTTAACATTGTCTATTGTCAGTTGCGGAGTGTCTCTGGTAACCAAACTACTTCTGGATTTTGTCTTGATTCACTGAATTTAGTGAAAGTCATTTGGGAAAAACTCAATTGTTGCCAGAATTGTATTGGTTGAATAGAGATCTACAAGTTGTTGAATTAGATTCTCCTCAGTTTGTAGTTCAGTTTCCAGCCTCAGTTTCGGTTGTTGGGCACTGTTCGTGCCCTAATTAACAGTGTCCCAGTGCGGAACACTGTTCGCATGCAAATTAACAGTGTCCTGGGACACTGTTAATTTAGGCCCGACCAGTGTCCAAAAACCGAAACTGAGGCTGGAAACTGAAACACAAACTGAGGCTGTTGGGATCCACTAAAGTTTTGGCAAAATAATATTGAATGTATGGTAAATATTTATCAAATATTTGGCAAAGCTTACCATAAATGATCTCTTGCCTGTTTTACCAGGCAATGAGCAAGATCTTGGTAATGAAAACGTAGTCAACACTTACTTGTTTTGCCAAGTGTGCCAGGTGCATGACATTGTCTGTTTTGGAGACCAGTCTGCCAATGCAGAGAAGTCATGACACCTTAGCTTTAGACATTTTCTCCTAAAACCGGTATCCCATGCAGTTTCCATCCAAGATACTGTCGTCATTCTTAGATGTGATTGTACAACTAAGATTTACTCTGAAAATAACTATTCATGGGTGTAAAATTGTTTGGATTCCGTAATACTTTGGAACGGATATTCTAGAAATTACATTTATTTGCATCCAGATTCTAATCAGTCAGGAGTCTCGCGAAAATAGATTTCTGACAGAAATCGTTGATCAAAAGACTTTTAACAATATCCTGCAATGTACAGTAGTGCAAGGACCTCTCAATAGGATCTTTAGTATACAATTTTATTTACCTGATTTTTCATCCAGCAATACTGACCTCTTGTATTATGTTAAGGGTGCATCATTTTTATCTGTAGGTAGGGTTATCCAATCTAGAACAGATCAATTGTGGTAGTTTCTGTGATAAAATTTGACCCTATAAACAGATAATTTCACAGATCATTGGTATTTCATTTTCAGGCAAACATTTTCCAATGCAAGTCAATTTACAGCAAAATTATGTACAAAAATTTGCAAAAATATCAGAATAATCAAATTCACTCTCATTTTAAGCCAATTGCTGTTTAAAGGTTCATAATGCACACTTAAGATTGCAGTACACACTTCTAACATGTTGTGATGTAACAACTTCATCAAAAGACAGAGTCAGGTTTCATCGACCACTAGCTGTATTTTTACCATATTTAACCAAATTGAACTACAGTCGATTGCATTGCATTATTGTTGTTCATTGACCAGTAGCAATGCATTCTGAATGTCAGCTGTCCATAGACATTTCTAGGGGAATGATCTTGAATTGTAGTATTATGTAAATTATAATTAGAACAAGGATAATTTCATTTATACATAATAGTTCCATATGAAAAATCACCATTTAAACAAGTAAAATGTAGTGTAAAGTTTAAAGAAGCATTACCATTACAATGTTGTGTACAATAGCGATTACCATCGATTTCAATGGGTCTGGGTACCAATCTTTATCTTTCCAATACTCCAAAAACACAATAATGAATCTTCTTCAAACTTAACTGAGTTATTCCTATTGACAATTTGCACCACAATTGTTTATCAAATGAATTATGATAAGACTAAGTGGTCCGGCCGTAGAATAGTGATCAAACTATACACAAATCTCTGTCAGGTGGTTTAAGGGATATGGGGTGTTGGGGTTCCAGGAGTATTGGTTTCCAGGGCTATCAGGAGTGTGGGGTGTCCAGGCAGTGTCAGGGGTGTGGGGTCTGGAGTGTGGAGGTATGATAATATTGAAAATATTGCAAGTGTTGACTATATCTGCCAATTTTTAATTTCTATTACCACTCTGATATTTTACGAATTGTCAGGTGGTGGAGGTCAAGGACTGGTAGGGGTCTAGGGGATCTGGAGGTGGTAGGCATTGGGGTAGGGATGGGTGGGTTGACCATTTCTTCTGATTTTAGGTCTAAAGTATGCTAAGGGTGTTCCCTAGGGCTGATTTGAATAATAGAACATTGGTAAAATTAGTCAGATTTTTACTGGAACCTATTTTAAGTCAGGGTCCACAAAAGCTATTACAGCATTGGCAGTTATACAAATATGGTGTGGGTCTGTAGAGGCATTGCCTCACACCCTGATAAGGTAAAAGATTTTTTAAGATATCTAGGAAAGCATGCAACAAAATGGAACAGTTTTTAAAATTTATATATATTTTCATATTTGAACTCATATTTTAGCTTAATAATGCTAAATGTATAGGACACTTTCTTTTTGATATTTATGTTTGTTGACACAACAATTACTCAACCACCCCAGTCTTGCACCAGGCTATTTTCTCTCTGAGAACACATAATGTTTCTTACTTATTAAAATTCATGACAGGCAGACATGCCATCTCAAGTTTTTGGGTGTCTGCAAGCAACCACGTTTGCAATTGTACCACAAAGTTAAAAATCAAGTGGTGAAGGATACCAATTTGGTGACTTGTTAATATGCAAGTCTAAACTTAATTCATTACCAGACTTGTGCAAGTCTAAACTTAATTTGGTACCAGATTTGTGCAAGTCTAATATCACCCCCCCCCACCCAAGTTCTGAATTTCTGAGTTTTCCAATGTTCATTTCAATCTCTCCCACCTTCTGTTTCTGAGGTTCATTTCAATCTCACCTTTGCATGCTGCATTCCATACAAAAATAATATCTTTCACCTCATGTGGAAAAATTTAAAAAATTAACTTTATTCATTACCAGACTTTTGCAAGTCTAAAATTAATTCATTACCAAGCTTGTGCAAGTCTAATTCATTACCAGACTTGTGCAAGTCTATATAAATTCATTACTAGACTTGTGCAAGTCTAAACTTAATTCATTAGTAGACTTGTGCAAGTCTAAACTTAATTTGTTACTAGACTTGTTCAAGTCTAATACCCCCTCCACTCAAGTTCTGAGTTTCTGAGTTTTCTGATGTTCGTTTCAATCTCCCCACCCCCAACCTTCTGTTTCTAAGGTTTGTTTCCATCTCACCTCACATGGGTTCAATCTCAACTTGCATGCTCCCCTCCATGTGAAAATAATACCTTTCACCTAGCATGGAAAATTTAGCATAGCCAATTTCAGGATAAGGGAATACTTGTAAGAATGATACACATTGAAGAGATATTTAAAATGAGAAAATTGTGGTGATCTAGGACATTACTGGCTTTACCTATTAATTGCTGGCTTTCCTAGATAGCGCATATGCAGGGTAAACAAACAGATCAGACCCAATAGAAATGGTTTATTCCAGACACACCTTTTTTGCACGACCTTATATGGCCACAATAGCTGAGTTTTGACATAAGGGGACGATCATCACCCTGACTTACCCCTATTACCGCGCACTCCAGAAAAGCTAGTAATGTATTTCACAGTTATTGTTTGTTAATTTACAATCAGTATACATTACACAAATAAGGCATAAGGAGGGGCATTATCATGGATTACTCCCCGACTCGCATGTTAACCATTGTTCTTCGTGCCCTACTGTTGTTATTTTTCAAGGAACAACGGGGCTTCCATGTGTTAACTATTACTTAATTGTCTGCTGTCGCCAATTTCTTAGTCAGATAATTCACAAGGACGAGCCCTAAATAACTCGACTCTGTTTGTTACCGACCACGTACGACGTACGAGGGAAGGTATTGTTTTCACTCGTGTGTGATTCTGTTCACAGGGATGGGGAGGCACTCCCAGACCACTCCACCCCGCCCAAGTAGGTAGGGGACCCAGTCCACAGCCTCACCCCTCTCTGCATAACCCCTTCCCCTGGCCAGGTAGGTAGCAACAAAATCCCTTACTTAAAATTGTTCTAATTGTTCATAGTAATTTTAATAGCGACATCCTTTTTAGCTGAGTAAATTATTTATCAAAAATAAACAAACATTAGAATACCACTGCCCTCTGGGGATCCATTTCCCCTAATGATTGGGATTAAAAGTCTTTTAACTAATAGTTTTCTCTACTAGTAATGGCACAGTTCAATATTCTCATGATCCCCTGATCTGGAAGACTGCAACAAGTTACCATTGGATAGAGTCACTTCTCTTTCACTAAGGAAACAGTAACACATTCGAGTTGTTCTATCATTCGTTATTTTCTGCCAAATCCTGGCAGAATCCTGCCAGCATTAACAAACAAAAAATTAGCCCAAGTGGGTATTTAACCCACAACCTCTTGATAATCACTTTAATGCTCTGCTGACTGAGCTAAGTCACTATTTGGTTGTCTGTGTGTATCAATATGACCTTTAAAAAGTCATACTCTATTGATTCTAGAAATGATCAAAGTCCAAAATGTGAAGTGGTGCATGAAACCAAGCTCACTTCAGAAATCTCCTGCCTAACACATACCTACCCAGCACAATCTACTGCTAGGAATCAGAACACCCCAGAACTAGGGTTCAAGATGCCCTCATGGTGCCAAATCTGAAATTTGTCCCCAAGTCCAAAAAACACCCCAAAATCCCAATTATTTTGGCTGTGGGGTATGATGTCCAGACTGAAATTTGTTAGAGGTTGTAGAGTGCCAATTCTAAAACTTATTCCCAAGTCCTAAAAAACCTAAGCCTAACAAATTGTTATGAAAATCATCTGTGTGTGACTTTGTAACAAACCTTTTGGTGTTTTCCTGTAGCATTTTTGTTATTGTTACATAGCTGAATGATTCTGACAAATTTTAGAAATTGTGATCAAAATCATCTGCATTTAACTTTGTATCTCACTCCTTTATGTTAGTTTTCTTGTGATGCTGAAGATGGCATTGCGGACTCAGTCCTCTTTTGTACCTAAATTATAATTCCAAAAATAACATTGCGTCTATCGGGCGATTTTCTCACTTGAATTTAGCAAGATTTAGCAAGATTCCAAACCAAAATAGGAAAAACATAAATATGTTTCATATTGCGCGGAATTAAGTGTAAAACACACCAACCGACTTTAAATCAGAAATTTTACTGACCACTAATAATTACCAGCAATTTACGTAATTGGCATCTTGGAATGCATGGAAAATTATTCAAAAGTTTGATGGAACACAAAATTCCAAAAAGAAAACATTATTTGTTGCCTCTTAGCAAATAGCGAAACAAGTCTAATATGTTTGGACATCTTGCGAACTTTTTCCAGAAACTTGAATTTCGTTCATCATCCTGTGGCTTTCATGAAGCCAGAAAAATGTAGATTCGAATTGTCTGACAAAAACCCATATCTTCAACGTTACAATCCAGTTATTTAAGAGTAAGAAGTATTGTGTAAGCTTTTTGCAAACAAGACACTTTTTTACATTTTTGTATTGACCCTAAGAACCTAAGCTAACCTGGCATATGCTAGTTACGGGATTTATTACAGGCTATTGTGGTAATTTTTCTTTTTATCATTGGCGAATAACATTCATTGTCTCATGGATTGTTGTTGTTGTTTTCTTCAACATAGTACTAAATGATGGGTCAATTGTTCGGCATCATTTCAGGAGGCCTCAATATTTCCCATGAAAGGATATCTTAAAATTTTCTTTTGTTCCTGTACCACCTGAATCTTGGACTTCAGATCATTTGGTTAGAACCAGTGGAGCATGACCACATAAAGATCATACAGATCTTCCAAGTAACACAAGCCTCAATTAGCTTAGAGAGGAGAGCATCAGATCCAAATGGCTGAGGTCCCAGGTTCAATACTCACCGAGGTAACATTTTGCTATTGTATTTTTGTTTTTACGTGCTGCCAATATTGCTATTATTGCCAATTTCGGCTATTTTGTGAAAAACGCGAATAGTTGATGAGAAATTGTCGAACACTGCTATGAGGTATCCAAGCAAGGCCGTGTTGACGCGTGAATAACTTTTTTGCACTACGCATTGGGTTTACTCTTGTGTAATTTTCCATGATGAGCTTCATATCTGACACCTGATGTTGAATAATTACGTGTCACACAGAGAATAATAGGGGAGATAATTCTTTGTGACATCGCTGACCTTATCACACGCAACCTGAAAAGAGGCGAAAAAACCTTGCTGATGATTCCCAAAGAAATATTATCAGTTTTGGCTGTATAATATCTCATCTAGTCATTGTTATCTAGTTTATTTGAAAAATATACGCCGTCCCTTTCTGAAAATATTTACAGTTGTGCTGACAGGTTGTACCTGCACTGTTCCCTCTACCCAACAAACAGAGAAACTTGTTTTACAAAACTAGAGTTTGACCTAAGCATGAGACATGCGGTAAGTAAGGAAACACAATTTGCTGTACTTTCCAGCTTCGTCAAAGAAAGTGACCAACTTAAGTGGTTCAAAAGTTACAGCCTGAACAGACAGACAAACAGACAAAAAGACAGACAGACATACATACACATATATACCCGACTGAAATTATTACCTACCTGCATACGCGGATGGTAAAAATTCCTGTTAGATTTGAACTCACAGCATAAGACCAGGAGTCCATAATTGCAACCATTATGCTACAGAGACTCTTGCAAGTAAGAGACTTTGAAACACTTCAATTAGCCTTCAATCATGTATCAGTGGCTCTGGTGGAATTAAACTTATTTATCTAATTTGACGAATCTATTGCAAAGTAAGAAAAACAAAGCACAAATAATTTCGTCTGTATTTTCACTTTAATCAGGTTTCCTTAATGACCTTAATACTCAGACTTTACCTAGACATAACATTTTGTGTATGATATGTGCAACAATCAAGTTTTTCTATAATTTGTCTATTTCTGCCAAATTCTGGCAGAATCCCGCCAGCATTGATGGAGAAAAGTACAATAGAAATTGCCTCTAATGGGGATTGAATCCAGGACCTCTTGATCATCATTCTAACACTCTACTCACTGTGCTAGGCAGGTATGTGCTTGGCAGGAGATTTCTGAAGTTATCTTTATCACTTCACATTTTGGACTTTGATCATTTCTTAAATCAATTGAGCATAGCCTTAGAAAGCCCATGCTGTTTCAGACTGGCAACTAAATGTTGACTTAGCTCAGTCAGTAGAGCATTGGCATGGTGATCAAGAGGTTCTGGGTTCAATCTCCACTGGGGCAATTTTTTATTTTGCTCTCCTCTATCAATGCTGGCAGGATTCTGCCAGAATTTGACAGAAATAGATGAATTATAGAAAAATTCAAATGATATTCACACTAATATGCATGATGATATTCACAGCAGAGACAGATATTTGCATCAGAAAATTAATTTCTAATGAGATGTTACTGAATATTTCTCTTCTAAAATCCTTCCTTTGATGATTTATTTCAAACAAAGACCTTAATGTGAGTATTTTTACTATTTTAAACATGTAAACATCCTGGACCAGATACTTTTCAGGCCATTGAAGCCATGCTGTCAATCAAATGTGTCATGCCCCCTCCCAATTATGGAAACTATTTTTTGCAATTCAAAAATAACCTCTTTTGTTTGAGATGATTTATGTTAGTAGTCTTATGTACTTTTTTGAATCCAAGCTATTGAAATAAAATATTTTAATAGTTTTGAATAAATATTATTACAAATATCATTTTAAGTATTTACCAATGATAAATAGAAAAAAATCATTTCATTCTGTAAAAATGTTTTTGCAAATTTATCAGTATTTTCATAACAAATATCATGGCTTATTTTTGCTGTGAAGTACATTTTGGTAGATCTATACCTTCTTCTCCTTGTTTTCTTGTTGTAGTCATTGTCTCTACTCAAAGATGGTTTCAATAATAATTATTATTCAGACCCTTCATCCCCATGTGCATTTGTACTTCAGGGCAGAGGTTTTGAAAAGAGAACAGAGGCTGAGACCCATAACAGAGACAAAGCAAATATCCGGCCTCAGGTAACTGGAATTTGTTGATAGTAATGGGCTGTGGGAAGTCACTGTTGGAAACTACGGATATATTCCTTTAACACCAAATGTATTCTGAATAACTATTCGTGGGTACTTTTAAATTTGACAAATTCAAATTAATTTCGAAACGGGAAAAGTACAATGTTGCACTGCTTTTTTTATGCCCAAAACTAAATTAAAGGAAACCGGTGCTGAATTGGGATGAACCATGTTGAGGAATTTGCGGCACGAACAGGAACATGCTCATCATGTGTGCTTCATGTTCCTCAGAGTTTTCGCCAAATGAATTTTGCGAAATCACCAAATAGTGAGATAGTAATTAAATAACTGTGGCACTTTTCGGCTATTCATTGGAAGGCAAATTATATGTTGATAATTTCCTCTTGGTCTCTCATTGTTATCCACCATGGGGAACAATGAGAGGCCACAGGAGCTGGCAGGTGTCACGAAAATTGGCATTTCAAGTGCACTGACCCAGGTGCACCAAAAATTGCACTTTTCTGAAAAATAAAAATTCAGCACAACTTTTCAGGGTAGAATCAATCAAAAAACACTTTGCAAATGACGAAAGTAGCAAATTATTGCTTGGAATGCTTCAATTTTAGTAATTTTTACCTTGCTTTTGAAGTCATATGAAATCAACTAAATCCACTTTTTCCTCAACTTTGATATACAAAATCACACAGTAAAAATTATAATCCAAACTTTTCCTTTTCCATGCAGGTAGATACATATCCATACTATGTGCAGCAAAAAAATCAGAGCAAAATATTAATCCTAAAGGCACTTTCCGTCAGTTTGAAATTGGCTCATATTCCGAAAAGTTAACCACATTGATGTGTATGCCTTCACAGCCGACCAAGCTATGACCAGGGAAGGGAAGGGCGTGTTGGCTCACTCTGTGTGACTCAGTGTCTCTTCCTGTGCTATTCTCTCTGCTTTGCTTGGCTGACTTTGTGGGCCATTTGCAGGGGAACAAAAGGCAAATTGGCAATTCTGTCAATACACTCCTATGAGTAAGGAGCCCCTTAACACTCCTATTCAGTGGTGAGCGATTTTGAACATTAATCAAGGTACAATGGAACAAAAGGTTAGGCCACTAAAAGTGAATTTTGTAGTTTCTATAGGGGTCCTCAGGTGCCAGTCATTATTTAAAACAGTTAAATGGTTGCTTGTCATATTTTATTTGGCCTAAAAATCGCTCGTCTTTGCCTTGCGATTTTCCAGCCAAATAAAACACTCCAACCAACCATTTAACTAATACATAATTCCCTATGCTCCCAGTAGGTGAAATGCATTGTAAAGCTAATGGCACATGTACATCAAGTCATGCACAACACGTGAGAAAGATGAGAATATGTTGCAATTTAATTAGACTAACACAAGCGTTTTTGCATAATTCGTCATTTCCTTAAAAAACCTGCCAGGATTCTGTCAGGATTGACTTTCGGTGGGTTGCAACCATTGTCGTCAACACTAGCAGGATCCTATGAGGATTTGGCAGAAAATAACGAATTGTACAAAAACTCGATAGTTGTCACAATTGGTTGTAAATATTTCCTCGCAACAGTGGAATTACAGTTTTTCTGACCCACAAGCTTTTCTTCCAATGTGTTAATATTATAATTATTTTGTCAGAAACGGTTTCAGCATCTGTATTTTAGGCCAATGTTGAAGTTGAAGTTTCTTGTGGGCAATCTTGGGAAGATAACATTTCATAAATTAAATTTCTTGGACAATATATATTCGGATGTAATGTACTTGCAACATCATGTATTGGCAGATTATATTTATAAATTTTGAATGTAAAGGTCAGAAAATAAAACAAACTTGATTTTGAAATATTATAGTTACATTGGCACAAATACTGTAGATTGTGAAATAATCTACATCGAGGGAAAATGATCTCCTGGCGTTTACGCAGCGAGTATACCTAGACCTACCTGCCTAACTAACCCAGGGGAATTTTTTTCCGAATACTGTAGTGTAGATTTTAATGATGCATTGTGTGCTGCTAACGCCTGAAGGTCTCAGACAACAGGTACAGTAATTTTCGAGCGGATGTAAGAGAAATGCACAAGACGAAAAATAAGAATAAACCTTTTCAGTAGGTTTCTGATTGCTGTTGACTCTCAGTCAGCTAAGCTGCGTTCCTGGATAAGAAGTTAGAGAAAACAGCTGGGATGTGTCAATTGTGGTGTCTCCCAGAATAAGAATGGCACCCCAAACGTAGTTGCTGGAACGGGATCTAAAGCCAATTGCCTTTAAATATTCCACAGAGAATAAACAAAATAATTTGAAATTGAGTGCTTACAAGTTAGTATGCAAACAGATCTATGTAGTCAAAATCTGGCAATTTAATTCCATAGGAACATTGCAACTAAGGATGTCTTTTAAGTATCCACTGCCAAACACGATCAGTGATTGATTTATAAAGTGATTGTCATTATGAGGATCGTGTTACTCACTGCAAAAATATGTGTTGTAACGGAATTGCTTAAGCTACTACAGGCTGAGGCAAATTGATAATAAAAGAACGACTGAAAAGAAGTGTCTTCAGAATTTCAAATTGTTGCCGCACAACCTACCTCAGGGAACGCAATAGAAGCCGATAACTTTCGTAATTCTATTCTCTTCACTGGCCTCAAATTTAACTGCACAGCATTTGTAGAAATGAACGTAAAACATGGCGTTGCATTGACGCATAATTATTGTTTAGATGATTGGATAGCCAACTTTACGTTCATTTCTAGTAATGCTAGATATTTTCTTTGTCCGTGGCATGGTTTCCTCACAGACTTCAATAATCTACACAACGGTTATGACAAACAGAAAACTACGCAAAACACTATTTTAGTCTAGATATCTATTCAGAGTAAAACATCTGAACAAAATTTATTGTCTTTTGTATTTGAAAACTACACTCATATTACGAAAATGGTTTATGGGAGACCATTAATTGAAGAACAATACAGACTGCTTTAAGGCTAACCAACGTTTTATTTCCACAAAGTACACTTCAAACTACCATCGTCAATTTCGGGTTAAGTTATTCAAAAAGGGATTTACCCTGGCTTAGCAATAAGGCAACTCATAATCCGGGTAATCGCGAAGCTCTGGAGTCCAGTTTGGTAGATCATCGTCTGTAAATTCATATCTTGCTACTCCTGCCATAAGCTGTGCTTCTTTCGTTTGAGCATTGGGTGGCAGACTGGTAAAATCTAAACCTTTGTGCTTTTCAAATTCCCCAAACAAACTGAACCCATTTGAAGGCCAGTGTCTGGATGTTCTCATGTTAACGTAACCATGATACTTTTGAGCGTAGTCGTTCTCGGATGACCATTTTGCAGGAGACATACAAACAAAGACACAAAATCGCCATCGGTCTGTGTTTTCTCTGCCTTTTAGGGGTGGCGCTCCGGCGTGAATTGTTCTCGAGTCCCAGAGAATCATTCCACCTTTAGGACAACCGATCCGTTTTACTTTCCCACCTCGGGTAGCGTACCATTGAACCTCGTTGTCATTTTTCTTCACATTTAATTTCCCGTGCTCGCTGTGAGGGTTCGGCTTGTGATTATCGAAGAATTCAGTGTGGTGCCGATGGGAGCCAGTGATGACTTTAAAACACCAATCGTCTTCCAAGGCTTCTTCTAAATAAACAGCCCCCTGTATGGCATGAAAACCCACCCTTCTTGGCCCTTGATCATGGTGAAGACCATCCAAGCTGACTGGATCTTTGGCGAATTTTGTCTTCCCACCTTCAGGGGGTTGGCTGATTGCAAGTCCATCAAAACTGGTATGTAGTTTGTCAGTTCCATAAATCTGAGCAAAGATTGGTTTAGCCTTTAGTCTGCACTCCCATGCAGTTTCACAGTGTCCAATACCATACTCGTGAACAATAGACGTCACATTTTTCGGAAAATTGTCTTCTCCAAACTTCTTCAACCAGTCCCAAAGCAATTGGACTTGCAGATCACATTCTTGGTTCGTCATTACATTGGGTACCACGGCCACTCCATCACGATCTAGATCTTTTAAGGCTTGCACAACTTCCGGTGATCTATAATTGAATTTACAAATACCTAGCAAAAAGTGGTTCACAAAGTAAATCGAAACAAATTGAAAGGAAAGGAAATTTCACGGTTTAAGGAAATTTACCACAGTTGAGTCGAAACAATGGTTAGATAAACATAGAAGAATTCATTAGCACAATTTTGAGATCGACACCAAAAATCTTCTGATGCGATGTTAAAGAAATTGTAATTTACCTCGTAACTGGAGATTGTTGGTCTCGAAGAGGATCACAAAACGTGGAACAAACAGTCGCCATCGTAATGCCTTCCCCGTGTGCGGAGACTGAAGTAACCAACATATGAGCTTTTACAGAGGTCAGCAGCTTTACCAGGAGCATGTTGCAGCTTCAGCAAAAGAAAGGAGCATGCAGCAGCTCTGGGGAGTTG
>JBCAUG010579378.1:0-14484 GCA_038406175.1 Haplosyllis leylae | reverse complement strand
GGGAGTACCCAGATCATACACATGGCCAAGGGGTCTGTCCAGGGGGATCTGGCAGGAAGGGGTACCCAAATCATACACATAGCTAGGGAGTCTGTCAAGGGGGATCTGTCTGGGGGGAGGGGTACCCAGTCCCATAGCTGAGGGGGTACCCTAGCTGGGGGGTACTCAGGCGGGGTACCCCCCGACTGGGATGGGGGTACCCCCTGGCTGGGATGGGCTACCCCCCTGGGATAGGACAGTGCATGGTGGGTGGTATGCCTCTTGCATTCACGCAGGAGGACTTTCTTGTTCAGGGTTATTTTGGGTGACATGCGAACAATTGGAATTGTCTCGTCCGGTGTTTAGTACATAAACTTAATACATTTCTTGTGTAGATTTTCTCGCAACGTGGTTTTTCAAAATCGAAGTATATTATTACCACCCACATACAAAGTACGATGGGAAGGTGATATTTTCAGTTTGTCTGTGTGTTCACTAGGGGTGAGGGGAGGTACCCCAGCCAGGACCAGGACAGGGTACCCCCTGCCCTCGCCCACCCCTCCCCCCAGCCAGGACCAGGACAAGTAACCAAATCCCCCCCACCCTCCCCCTGGCTAGGACCAGGACAGGGTACCCCCTGGCCCCCACCCAGGACCAGGACAGGGTACCCCCACCCTACTCCCATTCCCTTCCCTGGCCAAGACCAGGACAGGGTACCTCCCTACCCTCCTAGGCAGGACTAGAACAGGGTGCCCCCCGCCCCCCCATGGACAGGGTATGGCACGGGCGGTACACCTCATGCGTTTTCATGCAGGAGGACTTTCTTGTTAAGATTGAGTGTCGCTTTGGGGTTTCATTGTGTCACATTAGTCTGGATCAACTATAGACAGAACCACTTTCCAAGTGGGGTACCAGGACTTAGGGTTTGCTGGGGGACACAGCTCCTTATGAACTAAAATTCTTTTAGTTCCACTCTAGTTGGGGTACAGAACGATTACCTGAACCATATTTGATCAGTGACTTCACAGCTTCAATTTTATTGTTCCAGGCAGCATAGTGCAGCGGTTTGAGATTTTTGTCAGCCTCTTCTCCATTGTCGTCATCTAGTCCTGCTGATCCAGTAATATCCGTGACCTGGTTCTCTACAGAGGCTTGTAAGAGGTACTCGGTGGCCATGGCATTGTCTCTAATGAGGTACAATATTAGTAACTATTCGATTTCATAAAAAGGCGTATGTCCAATTTTAGTACTAACGTTTATTTCTAATTTTGACATTTATATGACAGGATTGCTCAGTTTAGACTAGGATAGTCCGAACTACTGAGATGCAAGAATAAATTGAACAGACATTTCTAACAAAAGGAATTTGTCTTACCGTTTCCTTACTTTATCATTGCTCTGTTATTTGTCCTAGTTTGGAAAGTAGCTCTCAAGTTAACAATTTTTGCCTCCTTTACAACTTTATTTATTTGAACTTAAGTGCTGAATTACTGAATGAAATGGGTTGAAGATCAGATCCTCTTAAAAATGTTGATATTGTACAATAGATGTTCAATAGGTTGAATGATCTTGCTTAATTAATGAAATGACAGTGAAGGAGTCTGCAACATTGAACGTTTTATTCAGACTAAATGTAAACTTTTCAACAAACTATGGTGTTATTGACAACAACAAATATTTATCGAAGCCAAGAGTTCTTCATTGAACCTGTCATGAAAGTTAGTAAAAGTAATAATCTTTTGACAGCGAGTCAATAATGTTTAACACAAAAACACTTGAGAGATAAAACGGCGCCTGCCGAAAAAGACCAGAACATTCACTGTATTTGAGCGCAAGTTTTATTAGTGTACATGTGTACAATTTTTTCTCAAGAAAAATAATCGATGTTTTGTGTTACAAATCAAATATATAATGGTTTAACATGTTCCCATTTAAATTGGTACACACCAAGACTTATAATTCTGGTGAGAATAGTTAAAATACATTTGTGCAGTTACTATCTGACCCTGTTACCAATTATATAAATGTCTTATGTCACAAAGTACTAACTAGTGAGTGCTACATAAACAATTACAAAAAGTTCAGAATGATGAACCATATCATTTACAGAACCTCATGTCTACTTTTGGTGTTTTAAATTATTCAAACATAGTTCTCGGGACTGTAAAAGACGTGCTTTCGCTCACAATTGTTGTTCATGATATACTGTTAAAGAATAATTATTTTTCTTATTGCAATTAATTTTACTATTCCTGAAGAACTAAATATATCTGTGGGTTAATTTCTCTTTTCCAAGATACAGAGAATTGTCTCAGCGCTAACTTGTTGCATATCGGACACCATAATTTTTACAACGGTACCATCTTCATCTGCAGTGACACACACTTCAGTTTTCATGGCCTCGAGGGTGCACAAGACTGTTTCATTTGCTTTAACTTGATCGCCAACTTTAACAAACAAGCTTTTCAGGCAACCAGCCATACCTGCCTCAACACCAAACTGATTTTCAGGCAATTCTTTGTACTGTGGCTGAGTTAACTCTTTTGAAGCTGACTTCGTTTGCTTCTTGAGCAATTCAGACTCGATAGCCATCATCCTTTTGTTAGCGTCTTTTTGGCGTTTGTGCATTGCTTCAATTTCATCTTTTAACTCCTCTGTGAGCTTATTTTGTTCAGCCATGTCAAATGTGGTCTCTGTAAATTTGTAGGTGTATTTGCCAGCGTGAGCTAATTTTCTGACTCTCAAAAGTTCTTCTTCACTGACAAGGTCGAATATGACCTGATCAAACATCTGCAGCAGCCAAGGCTGTGAGGGGCGGAATGGTTTGACTGAACCAAAAGTATTCCATGTTGGAATTGTTCGGCCATACATCTGGTATCCTCCTGGTGATTCCAAAGGATAAAGACAACTGAAGGACCCTCCCATCCCAACTGTTCCATCAGCTGTGTAGGTGCGTGCTGGGTTGTATTTTGGAACATTCAGTCTGTGCAATGGATGGATAGGAACCATGAAAGGACACCCCAGATAGAAACCAACTCCGACCACCAACCAAGGAGAACCGGTTACCTTCTCACATACAGCCTGTTTGTTACTTAAACCATTGTTCTTCGCCATGAACTCAACATTACTGGGAAGGTAACTGGCCTCTTTTCGTATCAGGTCCATGTATCGTTGAGTGGCTTCTCGACACCACCTGTCATCAAAAGCAAATGGCATATGAATCTTCCTGGAAGGAAAGACCATTTTACTACAGTCTGGCATCCGATCTTCAAGTTTTATAAGATACTCGATTAACGTACTCTGTGGCAGTACCTCGGGATCAAACCTGATCAGCAAAGATCGCATGCATGGAGCTGCATCCAGGGTACCGGGAATTAACGGATCATCTACTTGTCGAGTATCAGTATCTGTATATAATCTGAGTCTGTCCTGAAGTACCTTTATTCTGGCCCTTAAGTTGAAGTCCAACGGAGCCTTGGGATCGCCATATTCTACCATGACGTAACAATCACCAGCCTGTCTGTATTGAATCAAAGGTCTGGTTCCTTGTTTGTTAGATGGAAACTCAAGTAACAGTGGACTCTTTCTTTGCTCTTTAGAGATAGTTGTTTTGCTTGTCTCTGTTATTTTTTCAAACGATCTGCTTGGAACAGACATTGGATAGTGAATTTGAACTTTGTTTACATGAGCAAGATAGGCACTGTATTCTTCTCTCAGTTCCAAAGTCTCTTCCACAGATACAGGCGAGAAACGAATTGTATCATTAGGATTCACTTGGCCAGCTTTCCACAGCTCACAAGAGAGGATGGTCCAGGGACATACAAAGCCACCTTGAGTTGGACCTTCACATGTAAGGATTACTGGTGAATCACCAGTGAAATTGATGCTGCCATGTGGATATCCGTAGTCATGAACATTGCTTGGATGAGATCCACCTTCGCCCCCGTCAGCCCTGGTCCATTTTGGAGTTGGACCCACGAGCCGAACCCCCATACGATTACTGTTGTAGTGGACTTTCCAGTCAGTTGAAAAAATTTCATCCATCCCCTGAGTGGTAATGTAATCTGGATCAGCATAGGGACCTGATACAACTTTAATGTCCCAGTGATGCTGGTAATTTGGTACTATGTCATGGGGTAAAACAAGATCCACAGAAAACTTATTGTCAGTAACTGATTGTCGATCAGCAGGTAATGGAATCATGTCACCTGGTTGCAATGGTCTACCCTGAAATCCACCATAACCAAATGCTGGACAAGTGGACTTGCTTCCTAGAAAATCTGGAATATCCAGACCACCAGCTATTGCCATGTAACATCTGCAGCCTGCCATACCTTTTGGTATCTTTCCAATGGAGACAATACCTCCAGCCGGAATATGGACTTTAGACCACATAGGGAATGGTTTAGCATCTGCATCCTTCGAACCTCTGAAACTCAACAGCATTGGAGCACCAGTAAAGGCGACAATGCATGCCCTATGAAACAATAGCTGAGGACCGCTCATGGTAATTTCTAATCCAGATGTTTCAATTTTATTGCCGACTAAGGTATTTGCAATCTGGAAAGAAAAATCATCCATTGGACCACTGGGATTTATGCCAAATATCCTGAGAGCCATTCTTCCGGGAAGACCTTGAACTGTGGTTTCCATCCCACCTCTTAGAACTTCAATAGCGTTTGCGACAAATTGGATTCTACTTAAAATTTGAGTTGTGGTATTCCCAGAGGTGAAATGCTTAGATCGAAGAACATCTTGCGAGTATTCAATATTTGTACAAGGTCCTGCTACAGTGGAATTCTTCAGGGCGTCTAGCATTTTGTTGGTAGTATCAGCTCTGTCCTTCCCAAGAACAAGGACTTTAGCCAACAGGGGATCATACAAGGGGCTGACTCGTGTTCCGGTTTCTACCCACGTATCTACCCGAACATTCTTGTCATTCGACCATTGTACATTTGTTAACAGCCCAGGAGATGGTTGAAAATTCTTTGCTGGATTTTCAGCATAGAGACGTACTTCTATAGCATGACCTGATGGATGCCAATGGAATGAACCCAAGTCAAGACCACCTTTTGCACTTCTCTGTGCATTGCCCTGTAAGATCATCCATTCAACAAGATCAACTCCATTTGTGAGTTCAGTGACACCATGTTCAACTTGGAGTCTTGTATTCATTTCTAGAAAGTAGAATTTGCCAGTGTTTTTACTGGTTTCACCTTCATCAACAACAAGAAATTCTACAGTGCCAGCTGATTGATATTTGATTTGAGAAACCAATCTCACAGCAGCTGTACACATATCTTTTCTCAGATTCGTATGGATTTGAAGAAATGGTGAGGGAGATTCCTCTATCACTTTTTGATTTCGTCTTTGAACTGAACATTCTCTTTCCCCTAGATGAACAGCATTACCCAGACCATTTCCAAAAATTTGGATCTCAATATGTCGACTGTGTGGATAATATTTTTCCATATAGACAGATGGATTCCCAAAATACTTTTCAGCCAATGTTTGACAAGTATCAAAAGCAGTAGTCAATTGTTCAGCATCATTACAAACTTGCATACCAATTCCACCACCCCCGCCAGTGGCTTTGAGCATCACTGGGTATGTTAATCTATTAGCATGCTTCAGAGCATCCTGTACATCTTCCAGGATACCAGTTCCTGGAACAATAGGGACCCCGGCAGAAGCAGCAAGTTCTCGGGCAGTGTGTTTCAATGCGAAAGCTTCCATTGCATCTGGGGAAGGACCGAGGAATGTAATTCCTGCATCCTTTAAAGCTTTTCCAAATTTTGGGTTTTCACTCAGAAAACCATACCCAGGATGGACAGCATCTACCCCATAGTCTTTACAAATTTTGACAATAGTTTCAATTGACGTATAAGTTGAGCCATTTGGTAATTCAACACTTTCATCGGCGAGAGTGGTATGCATTGTGTTGTCTGCTGATTCATAAATTGCAACTGTTTTGATTCTCATCTTCTTACAGGTTTTCATGATTCGACAAGCAATTTCACCTCGATTGGCAACAAGTATTTTCCGAATATTCAGTTGGTTAGTGGCGTCATTCCCACCTTTCATGTTAAATGTATCTACTACACTTCTGACTGCTCTGGCTACTTCATCTGCCCCGGGAGTATCAGAATGAACACATACTGTATCTACTTTAACATTTAAGTCTTTTCCATTTGCCGATTTTACCTTTCCACACTTTAAGGCTCTCATAACGCGACTGGCAGTTTCATTGGGATCTACAGCTTCGTGATTTCTAGTAATGATTAATCTACCATTATCATCATACTCTAAATCTGCAAAGAATTCGGATAGAAAAGGTACACCATATTCTTTTGCTATTGTTTCATGGAGGGTCCCACCCATACCAACAAAAGGAACATTGAAAATCTTGCATACTTCAACAATAGGTTTGCACATCTCTGGGTCTCTGGTTGACACGCCATACAAACTCCCGTGTGGTTTGATGTGACTGAGCTTCATGTTGTTAGTATCAAGAAACCCTTTGAGGGCTCCAACTTGATACATAACTGTATCTTTCACTTCCTGTCGCGTTAACTTCATTTCCCGCCTGCCAAACCCCTGAAGATCTGGAAAAGAAGGGTGGGCACCCACAGATATTCCGTTCATTTTAGCCTTTTGAACAGTTTCACTCATTACAGATGAATCACTTGCGTGGAACCCACAGGCCACGTTTGCTAAATCAATGAGTGGAAATATGGAATCATCGTCACCCATCTTGTACAGTCCAAAACTCTCCCCCATGTCACAGTTTAAAGTCACCTTCGTACCGCAAGTAGCCATTTCGGAGACGTTCAAAGTAACACCCTACTTGAAAACAGGTTACAGAAAATCTAGCAATTTAAGAACTTTCAATGAATCATTGAAGTCAAAAATGCCATTTAGTATATATTATAATGTTCGTATGTGCTGTTCAATACCAAATGAGTCACTGATGTTTTGGGTTTGATTGCTGTGGTCCGAACAGTCGCCCTTCTACTTTAAAAAACCTGAAATGAAATGGAATAAATTTTATGATGATTATTTACACGACATGCAGAAACAACTGAGTTATCTTCCCGATATTTTGTTACACGTTTATCCTATGAATTTAATGAATTCAGAATGTGATTCGCCATCACATGTTTATGAATGCCGCAATCAATGTTTGATCTGCAGAATTTAGTGTTTTTGTTAAGATAGATCAATTGAATTAATTCAATAAAGTTCCCTAGTTTCTTGTCAGTGTTGTGGTTATAAAATAAAACTCTTGATTAATGTTTCAGTCTCACAAAACTTTTTGGTGGTGATGTCGATTTCTTTTTAACGCAGATATTAAAATCAAGGAGTCGGTATTCCTAATATCTATGCGGTATGACTGACCTGGTGCTTGGTGTTTCAAAGGCTGATTTGACGCCGAAGTCTGTTTTATCTATGAGGAAATAAACATGCTATTTAGAACGTTTTAAAACGTTCATGCTCAGCGCGAAAAATAGAGAATTTACTTGAAAATAAGTGTACATACCGATCTTGCACACGCAATTGTGTTGCACTTGTGTTGTAAAGTGTTTTCTTGATGATTTCAGTCGACTCAGTAGTTTCACTTCTCGCTGCCATGCAGATTTCTTCCTTTGAAATGTTTGCAATTGAGCAATTTTGCAAGCTACTACCGGTACTGGTACTTACATGCCTTATTTTCGATACTGAAAGTGGTATTCAGTCTGCTCCATTTATATACTGCCCCAGTTCCCTCGTTCGTAAGATATATTGGTTGAAAAATGCGAACAGCATCACGGTGCATACATCGGCGATAAGAAATGAGCTTGTTTACGACGTTTTCAAGGTCTCGTCAAGGCTCTTGCTGTGGGCAGTTTACAAGCTATGAATTTTTGAAGGCTGTTTTAACCCAAGTGATTTGGTAAATTGAACCCAAAATGAATTTGAGACTAATAAAAACTGAGAAGAATAATATCCCATTTAATTAATGAAACTGATTCCTAATTGACGATTTTGTTATGTACCACTTTTCTCTGTCTAGTCAATGAACCAGACCAGATGATGAAAATTGCGAAAAATGCGTATTGGTATTTTTTTTGCAACCAAAAATTCTAGATATTCGCCACAAGTACAAAATTGGAACATTATGCAACACTGGTATTTTGTTTGTGACAGTGCGACCTGTCCTCAATATTCAGTCGATGGCCAGTAACAAAATGTAGAATTTCCATTGTTTGATTCTTAGTAATCAAAGGCCTCCGACTATCTCTCGTCACCTCATGACGGTTTGTGTGGATAATTAATCAGAAGCAAATATTATTATTACTTTATTTTGAAAAATATCATGCCATGGTAGATGCAAGAGTTGTGCTCACCTGCCCAGGCATTTAAAAGTGTACAATCGAGGTTTTCACGATAAGCAAATCTGACAGATTTGTCAGATTTGATAGAAATACAATGCAATTTTTAAGAATAATTACAATTCAAACTTTAAAGGTAAGTGTTATTTAATATATCTAGTACTTGCTAGATAGTGTGTACTTCATCAAATCATTAACACATACAATAGCAAGGAGTAGAAACACATTTCGGGATCTGTCAGATCTGACAGAAATACATATTGCGAAAAGTTAGAATAGAAGTGGTGTTTCTGAAATCACTAAGGGTGTTGACACGCGAATGATGTGAAAAAGAGTTTATTTGAAACATTTCAAGGTCTGTGAGTTTTTGAGTTTTAGTCCGTTAAAAAAAGTCAGTCAATTGAAACGAATTCGTGTTTAAATGGTTTACCAGGTATAAATATATATGAGAAAAATTTATTTATTTATTTATTTATATGCCATTTATTTGCCCATCTTTGCCCGAAAAAACACATGTACTTTGTCTTCATTCTGGCAAGCACAACAAGAACTTAACCTGAGCTGTTATACCGCCTCCAGAGACTCTGGGCTGTTTTTCAAGATACTAATTTCACATGATAGCCCAACCCACACAGGTGAACCAATTTGGGAATAACTGCTGCTCGGGTGAACTGCACTTTGCTGATGACGGAAAACTCATAAATGGATCTATCTAATTCAAGCGCAAATTAAACCTTAATACTTATCAGAGACTGATAGCATGTCTCATGATGTTAAAATTCCTAGAGATCTCATATTTTACTTCCAAAATTGAAATGGTAAAGTAATTTTAACCCCTTTCCCGCCGTAGACAAATATATTTGTTGCGGTGTTTCTGCACAGCACGCCAGAGTACATGAATAGCTTGTGCATCTTAGCAGCTTGTATGATCATGGTAAAGCATTAGCTATTTTTAGACACAATATTTTCAGTCCTCTTACCAAGCTTACATCTCTTCACTTTGGCCAAAAGTGGGCGTGGCACCTCAAAATTAGATCTAGATCTAAGCCGTGGCTTAGATCTAGATCTTAGCCGCAGCCGTAGATCTAGATCTAAGCCGTGGCCATAGATCTAGATCTAAGCTGCGGCTGTAGATCTAGATCTTAGCCATGGCCGTAGATCTAGATCTAAGCCGCAGCTGTAGATCTAAGCTGTGGCTGTAGATCTAGATCTAAGCCGCAGCAGTAGATCTAGATCTAAGCAGCAGCCATAGATCTAGATCTTAGCTGTGGCCGTAGATCTAGATCTTAGCTGTGGCCATAGATCTAGATCTAAGCCGCGGCCGTAGATCTAGATCTTAACTGTGGCCATAGATCTAGATCTTAGCCATGGCCATAGATCTAGATCTAAGCCACGGCCGTAGATCTAGATCTTAGCTGCGGCCGTAGATCTAGATCTAAGCTGCTGCCATAGATTAGATCTGCAGCCATAGTTTAGATCTTGACCTGATACATGTATTTCTATCTAGATCTAATGCAAATATATTTGTTATTGGCAGGCAACAACATTAAAGTAAAAAACAGAAATATTTGTTTGTGGCGTACACTGCACTGGTAGGATATTCCCATGCGGCGGGAAAAGGGTTAAGGTAGGAAGGACCCCCTCCTTGGTTAGCTGTTTAGTATATTAGGACTTAGAGTGGGTGTTACTTGTATAATCTCTACTAGGATTATATTGTGCACACAACCCCCACAAGTGTATCTTAGAGTGCATTTTCTTTGATCCTGTATCCAAGCAGTCACTTTAACCATATTCATGCAAGTTCTGACTCACCTGGTGCTGAACATAAGGTCAAGATGGTGGTGTTCTGAGTAGAGGTACCTCAAAAGTGTAGAAGTGCAATTGCACAGCTCTGACTGTGTGCACAGGGTAACACTGTATAAAAAGTTGAACTTAGTGTATAGGATTTAAGCAACAAAGGAGTCAGTATTTCCTTGCAGTATTGAGGCAATTCTGATGTGCAGTCTGACTGGGACCCTGAATTAATAGGTTGGATCTTAGATATCTGTAATGCTAGTCTTTCATGTTAGTCTTGTTCTTGAACTGTTTGGACTCCCACCTCTGTGAAAGGTTAATGTAGATTGGTCGATCTGAGTTATTAACTCCAGGTTTTGGTAAGAGTGCCATCCTTTTTATTAAGGTTTCTCACCAGTTCTGTATTATGGGCACTTCACAAAAAGAAAGTGGGTAGTGTAATGCTTGGTCTTGTAAACTAAGCCTTGAACTCCTCACTGAGGTGTGAGCATGGTACTGACTGAGCAACTGGATGACTGGTCCCAGGTAGCTGCAGGATCTCTCAATTAGCTCGTGTCCCTTTGGAATCCTGTATTAGGAGTCTGCCTGACCTCCTCATTAAAAGGACTCAGGGCAGCAATTTATTTGTGTTAATTGTGATATGTATAGTCTTTGGCTCTCACATAGTTGAAGGGATGCTACAGACTTGGGACACCAGACCGTATTAGTGTAAGTGGCAGTGATGTATCCACCTCCCCAGTGAGGAGGTGAACTTTAAAGTCGGAGACCTGTCCAACTGTGCCCGTTTGGTGGCAAAAGGTGTATAGAAATATAGTAGTGATAGCTAAATAGTTAATTAATTAATCTTTAGCTTCCCAGTGTGTGCACTGAGGAGAAACTACAGATATATGCCCAAACTTATTGATGTAAGTGGTTAGAATGTCTAACACATCTCCCCCCAAGGAGGTGAAAGAAAGACGAAGATCTACCCTGTCAATCAGAGTTTGGTGGGAAATGAGTAAATTAGACATTCCAATCAGGAAGCATCCTATTTTAAGCCCTGCAAGCAGCATAGTAATTGTAATCCTCAGCCATTGGTTGAGGAGGTCATGTGATTTTGTTTGGAGTATTTAGCCACATGTAGTGTCAAATCAAGGTGTTCATTCAAGGTGTTAGCATCTATTTCTTTGAAGTAAGGAGTTGAGAAGAAAAGCTTAGTAAGTGTATTCTTTTGTAGTGTCTAAATTTATGATCTCTAGCTACCTCCTCACTCTGATTAAAATAGGTGTAGTTTGACCAAAATACTTGAAATAATGTTGAATTTGTTGACTAGAGAATGGTTCGATCCAAAGCACTTCACACACCCAGGAAGAAAGCACAGAAGCAAGGAAATAGGCCTGTACCTCCCAAATACTGCTTGAGCTTTGAGGAGATGAAACAGCATCAGCAGGCGCAGAACCCACCTCCTCAGGTAGTGCCAAGATGAATGATGCCATGGCCAAAGCCTCTAGCAAGATGGAGAGCAACTGTAAGGAGTTTACCCCCTTAGCTATCTGCTCCCAGTGTTAGACCAGTACATGTGCCTGAAATCACCAGCGAATTTATGGAAGTTGATATAGAGGTAGTAGAAGAACTTTCCCACCTCCCATTGCAGTATCCACTGTGCCTTCCACTAAGCCTTAAAAGAATACGGTCCATGGAATTAGAAAAAATTGTTATCTAATTATTGACGATTCTTTTGGCTATTTCTTTCCTTTTCGGTCAAGGAACGAAAGCAAGAAATTCAGAGGAGATTTTTTTTGCTTATATTTTTGAAACAAAAATTATATTCATAACAAGTAAATGTAACTGGAAACAAAATAGCCAAACGAAAAATCTATTGTTTGTAACAAAGCTAAAGTGAATAAAATGATGAATAAAAGTTTTTCTTGAGTTTCAAAAATGATGCATTAAATGTGTATTTTATATATCTGCAATAAAATAGTATGGGTGATATTCAAACGTATTTCAGCAAGTTTCAAAAATGCCAACCGCAAAAAGAATATTTCAAACCATGTACGCAAACTTTGCCATCTATTCATTTTGTAACACACGCACAGATACATCATTTCTAGTAATGTGTTTACTGCATGATTTGTTTATATCTGAGAAAATTACATAGGTAATCTGATCTAACAATGTTGTAGTGTTTGGTTATGTTCCCAAATATGGAAAAAAAATGAAGACTTTCTGTGGGGAGTTTACATCTGTGAGAAATTTAAGAGGAATAAAACCGATATATTAAAGGGAAAACTACATTTTAAAGAAATGAGTTGGCAAAAGTGTGTACTCTATCACCCCATTTTTGACGATTGACGTCATGCCATCCATTCCGCACTCGCTCTTAGACGATAACCATAGATATCAACCGTCATCGAGGATAGCTCTGCCGACAACTGACCTCGAAAATGCTACGCGTAACAAACAATAATTTATCCAACCTCAACAGCAATGATTTTGAGGACAATAATTGAAACAAGACATCAATGTTTTTAGGGCCAACTTAAATAACATGCTTTCGGTTAATCGAGCAAATGATTCAATGCAGTTGAGTGCCTATAGTTTGATTCAATTTTGGTTTTGATAGCAAAAGGAGTTGCCCTTTTCCCATAGAGATTGATAATAGATGTGCGGTATGTAACTCATAATTTTCTGGTGTAGTTAGATAGACTCTGATGTCTTGAACAGACTGCTTTGGAAAAGATATACAATTACTCACACTGCAAATGTTATTTCAATTTTATAAGGAATTCAGGGGGTAAATTTATAATTATGAATCCAGAAAATATGTTTGGATTGAAATTCTTTATTCATTTTGCAATGAACCCAAAATTTTTGTTGCTGCATTGAAACCAATTTTCGAACAAAAATATTCGTTTTGCTAGTGGACCAGGCAAGATATGTCTTTTTATTTGTATATTTTGCAAATGCATTAGGAATGGATTCCGTATGACAGTGTTGGTGTCAGCTAACGATAGTGCTGAATGTTCGTTATGAGTTGTCCATAGACATGGGCAGTTGCAGGGGCAAGCCATCGCTGTTGAATTTGAAGTCTCACAGGTGGGGGGGGCAGGTGTTGAACTGTCCTTGCTGAATCTGATTTGTCCATGAGAAGTTTTCGTTTCTGGAGTTCGGGTGGGGGGGGAGCGGGTGTACAAACCATCCACCTCAGTGTTGTAACCAATGTCTGGCCCAGTACAATATGCCCCGTTATGTTTCACAAGATGTGCGAAGGCCTTACAATTGGAAGAACAGAAATCGACATCGTACTTCAGAAAGCACGTCTTGACGTGCGGCTGTTGAAATTTCAGTTGTACACTCTGGATTTTTTTAAGACGCAAAGGATACTCTCAGCACTCACTTCTTACATCTCGGACCGCAGTATAATTTTTACGATCATGCCATCGTCGGCAGAAGTAACTGATATCTCAGTTTTCATTGCTTCCAGGGTGCATAGGACTGTTTCATTTGCTGTGATATTTTTCACAAAACCGACCATATTAGCTTCTACACCGAAATTATTTTCAGAAAATTCTTCAGATTGTGGTTTGTAATAAATTCCTTCATAGCAAATGTGCTCTTGATGATAGTGTAAAGTTGATCCATTAAGAATTGATTGAGATGTTGATGAATATGTGCAGTTGTGATCAAAACATAGGGTTGCCCCTTGTCTTAAAAAATTAACCCCACTTTGTGAAGGTTTCAAGCCAATCCATTAGGAATTGATTGAGATATTGATAAAAATGTGCAGTTTTGTTTGAAACATAGGATTGTTTTGATCATCTAAAAAAATTAACTCCACTTTATGAAGGTTTCAAGGCAATCTGTTAAGAATTAATCAAGATATTAATGAAATTGTGCAGTCTTAGTTGAAACATAGGGTTGTTGCCCTTGTTTTGATTGTCCAAAAAAATAACTCCACTTCATGAATCTATTAAAAATTGATCAAGATATTGCATTTTTGGTCAAAACATAGGATTGTTCATTAATGATTATTCTTAGCATTAATATTTTTTTTTTTCACAGTCATTAATCTGCTTGTTGTTGGCATTATGTTAGCTTTTAATATCATGACTTTAGCAATAATTATGTTTCTAGCATTTATTAATGATTATTTTTAGCATTAATGTGTTTTTCACAATCAGTAATCTGCTTGTTCTTTGTATTTATGCATGCATTTAGCATTGATTGGTGATTGGTGATTGTTTTTAGGCGGTTTAAGTTTACACTTAAACCACCTTATGCAATCATGACTGGCAACTTAGAATCGGCAATTTGGGACACTTCCCATTGGAATTTTTTTGTCAAATTTGGACACAAG
>JBCAUG010579377.1:0-29165 GCA_038406175.1 Haplosyllis leylae | reverse complement strand
TTCCTAGAAAATGTAGACATGAGCTTAAGATTTGGCTAATAGATGCCTCAGTTGATTCTCTGAAAATGATGAGATGACAAGATGAAGAGATGACGAGTGAGATGACGAGATGAAGAGATGAAAAAAAAAATTTTCTGGTCCGAACATACATCAAGCCAAATCTGGTGCTTTTTTTTCGTGGGTCGTGGTGGTGGTGGCGTGAAGGGGGGGGGGGTCTGAAAATCAAAGTTGCTCAGAATGGTCTGAAACATATTCTTGTTTTGGAATTTTTGAGATCCGATGACATTTTCGAAATTTTGTATTTGAGCTAACAAGGCAGCAAGCAAGCAAGCATACATACATACAGACGCCGTAGTGACCAGATAAGTCGCTCCGCTTGGAGAGGCGGCGCGACTAAAAATATAAATTTAGGGCCCTAAATTCATTGTTTAGCTCTTAAATTGTATACTGGGCCTCCAAATCTGGGGGTCGGGGGCCGGGCCCCGCTGGTGCTCTAATACGAGTCGAAATCATCATTATCGGTTGTTTAGTGCAAGTGTCTGTCATTTGCAAGTAACAAGTAGCATTGTACAGCACTCGTCTGACTAATACTCTCTAATACTATATTTCCTATGTATGATTTTAGTGCAATAGGTTAACCGCTTTTGCTTTTTAGAAGTTCATGACCGCTGGATGAGAGGAGTGGGTGCGTTATGCAACGCTACCTTCATCCCAGGTGTTAAAGCCTATTTTAAAATCGTACACGTAGATACAATTCCTCCAGGTAACTATTATTAAAAGCCGGAGCCGGCATTCTGTTTCAATTAACAAATTCTACTGTTATCAATTTTTGTCATGTTCTATTTATCAAATATGCAACTGGAGGCGATGAAAACAAATGATCTGACAAGTAATTCATCACAGCCAGTCCAATGTGTCATGATTCGAGCCGAATGTTGGATCACCTGGCTAATTTTGCAGTGTAGCTGAAACAAGCGATCTGGTGATTTGGTTTATTTCTAACTGCTCTTCTCTTGTTGTAATCTTTAAGCAGGGTTATCACTTGTCAGTCTCTTTCTGTGTCAATTGAGCACCTGACGAGCAGGAAAAAAAAACGTTTTCATGTACTTCAGTTCGAATTGCTATTTCTGTTACTCGGGATACCTTGCTGGAGATCACAGTTTACCATCTATCAGATGGTTAGCCTGAGTTCGTTTTTGCAAACGAACATGTTTTTGCAAACTTACCTTAATGAAGGACTTGGCCTTGGTAAGAAGACCCAGAGTTGTGTGGCGGGTGGCCTCGGGTCCCAGCGGTACAATCTGCTTTAGCCTTTCCAAGCAATGACGCAGGTGCGCTCGTCTGCAAGAGAACAAAATTCTCCCGTTAAAACATTAAAAGGTATTTGGATGAAAGGACTCTACCACATTGAAGCTGCTACCCCAAGCCATTTTACAGACCCTTTGGATATATCATGATTTTAACTTAAATGTTAACTCGCGTGATTCATTGCTGGTTGTTGTGCAGTTTCCTTATCAGATAACGATAATCTTGACCTTAGGCTTTTTTCTGATTTTTTCCTTGAATGTTGGGAGTCGCAAAGCCGCATGAGAGTGTGCGCCAATTGTGCACATCACAATTCAATATTGAAATAAATGGAAAGGATGAATAATTCGTTTCTACAAGTAGCCCCCGGGTGTCAAGTTGAGAAGAAAGCTCTCATTCTCTTGTGGTATCAATTATATAGGATTAAACCATGTTAAAAGGGCATCTATTTTCGGGGATATAGTTCAGTTAAGATGACATTTCGAATAGAACAGGGTTGAAGCACACCTGCTACGCAAACAAAAGACAGCTTTGGCAAGAAGTGGACAGCAGCCGATGCGACCGATATGCGCCAATCATGAATTCTAGGCCACTTGTCATTTGGAGTAATTTGCAGTAATTGCAGACGCATTTGGACCAAAGTAAGGCGCGCTCTCGTGTGCAATAGAATGTTGAACTAACCGCGATCAATAGCAACATGCCTGAAGCCTTGTAAGCGCGCACTCACTAAAATCTCGTACATGCCTGCTATTTACCATGCTCGGCATGGATACCTAATAAGGAAGCTGCTTCTTGGTCATCAGAAGTGAATCCCAACATTTTCGGCCAAGAGGGATCTGTAACACACAATTATAGCTTGGAGATATATACATATCAACAAAAATATATATCTAATCTCGCTCGTCATTAACTTGGTACGAGTGCATTTAAAATATTAACATCTTCTGCAGCCTCGGACTATTTGATCCCATGTTTTGTTCGTGTTAGATTTATCGTATTTAGTCAGGCGATCCAAGTATTTAGACTTGGCATCATGTCTTAAAAACGCTTTAGTTTGGGGGGAACCATTTTGGCTCACATTAAATGCCTGTGATCTATCGCATTTTAACAAGCCTAATTTTCCTAGAATGTGGCCCGCTGACACGCCCCTTGCCTCAAGGTCTTTACCTTTATTTACCACCACAGTCAAGCGAGACGAAAAAGTTGTAATACTTTTCTTCTCAAATAAATGTCCACATAAAAAGTTGCTCAAAATAAAATGTTTTGAAGAACAGGACGTTGATTTGGCTGCTTTTTTTCTCTTGTCGATTGTAACTGTTAGAAACGAGATCCGCATCAGATCACTGGATTCGGGATAATACAGCCACGAAAATTTCCGGACCTTCTGCATGGATTTCACTCCGGTTACTGATACTGAACTTGATCAGTTTGACTCCTATACGCGTATTGGATTTTCACTGCATATTACAATGCTGCCTCTAGTTTGTTTTCAGGCTTTAATTAACTTCGGATGCTCTGTAACAGTTTACTTCTGGTTTCACACTATACTTTTTAGTTGTGCTTGCTTTTCACGATGTTATTTAGCTAAACAAACGTTAAAAACACTTTATTTATGTTTAATTTTAAGTGCGAAAGGCGCTGACATCTGAAAGTTCAAATGTATAGATGTGTCACGGTGGAACTATCTGTAAATATACTGACATTCTTGAGGATTCCACTATCCACCAAACACCACTATTTACTTATAGCCATATATACATTCTGCATGGGGTCAATTCCAGCGGCAAACTGAACTTGAAAAGATGAGCATCATGAGGGTCAACATATGTAAAGGATTCTTATTTTGTTGTGTTCTGAAGGGGTCGTGTCAGAGCTACCAGAAGGGGCACCAGTCATATGCTTTAAAGTTTAATATATACCGGTACATGTACCTGGAAGCTAACAAGCGATAAGGGTAGAAAAACGAGAAATGGGTTTAATGGGTCACCGACTTCCCTTCCCTGCCTAACTTTTTGGAGTTGATTATTTTACGAACCGGGTTCTCAAACACATTCAATTCTACAAGAACTGGGAGGAATGTGCCTGTTAACAAGTCAGGCGAATCTGAAATGTTCGGGTCACAACTTCCAAGGAGTGTGGGAAAAATGTAAGTGGGGCAAATTGAAGGTCCCATGTCGCTGTCAGTTTTATATCCCACCCAGGTATATGCTATATTATGAGGTATATGCTTTATTATGTGTCAAAGATGCAACTTCCTCAAAAGGACTTTTTCAGTGTAATGCCACCCAAAAGACACTAGCAACTATCTAGATAATCTCTGCATCCTCAAAAACACCAACACCCTGCACGTACACTACCACATTAAATAAAACCTTTGGGCCGATCAGCTGGATGTTTTTCGGTATGCAGTAATTTGAATACACTAAGAATGTGCTTCAGAAGTACAACTTGAATGCACAAAAACAACCATTTTGGCCTCCAGCCAGTCACATTTACACGTCTCTCGGAGTCTATTGTTTTCCCAAAATAAAATGTCGTGTCCAGAATTCCTCAATGAAGGGAGTCAGTAGCGGGAGAAAACTCCTGATATTGCATCTGTGTCTATATCCTTTGGCTGTAGTTTGAACTGCGGGAGTCTTCCTTGTCACTTTCACTGCGTACGTTTATAGTTTAGGGGCATAAGATGTCACTTCGATCATGACAGGAAATATGCTTACACCGTTGCAATACTACATACAGCTACATCACGAGGATACATGCATGGATGACGTAAACGCTAGGTCGACCAAAAGTCACACGGATCGATATGTTAACGGCAACGCAGAGTTCAGGCATTAATACGTACAATAGAGTATAATTAGATCATACACGACCGAATGACAGTTGCATTACATGTATTGTTACCCAAGCAACTGTTTCTTATTTCACAAATGGTTGCGTGACGGTTTGGCCACGTATACTCATCCCAACATTCGGGCATACTATGATCTAATTTGATAAAAGTGAAACACAAATATCAATACCGGTATGAATTTTACATTTGGAAAGCATCCCATGAGGGTAACTAATCTCAAGCACAATTTTTCAGACCTGATCAATGTGACTTTGTGGTTAATTCAAACAAAGCGAAAATCACAATAGCAAACATTTCTCAATTAATAGAAATTGTTTTGGGATACCACCTAAAATTGCAAGGCTCAAAGTTATCAAAGCAAATGACAGCGTATTACACGATATAAGAAGACTTGACATTAATTTAAAGAATGTCATCCTAATAGGCCTCCTAGCAGCGTATCTTTATTTGGCAACAAGCCAAAACCCACTGCATGCCTTTTGGGACTGCTGCTAAAATATGAGAATAAACCTTTCAAAGTCAACAGAGCACTTGACGTTTTTAAACAGGACTGCACCCAGGCTGAATCCCCCTTAAGGTTGACATTTTGTCACGTCTTGGTTTCCCAGGGAAAAGTTACATGCTTCCATTGCCGTTCAGATGGTTTTGGCCGTTAGGTACATTGAAATGTTTCCATGTGTCTTCACGCAACTGTTTCAGCATTCCATGCTTATAATAATCATCGTAATAATCTTCAAAATAGCATTTCATATTGCAAGAGGCTTAGTTTCAAATAAGAAACACTTCTGTTAATTTGTCGCTGTGATGTACTACTCTATGACGGGAACAACTGACGGTACTATAAATGGAGAAAATGCTTGTCAGTCTAAGGCCATGTTATTTTATCCTACAAGAACGTAGCCACAGACCAAAGCTCATTTACAGTGTGTCACCGAGGTCGTCTTCGCAACAAGCTTTCCTGTTAAGAACCGTTAGGTCCTTACAAAATAAAGGCAAATTGGGCTGCACTCCAGCTAAAAATCGATAATCCTTCTCCAGCGTAAAGCTGGGTCATGTGGACTACGGTGAACTTTGGTCAACCTGAACAAATCTGTTCATGCGAATGCGGCATGAGAGTTCCAGGCAGCCATTAGCAGATATTTGTGCACAAATACTTCTTTGATATCTTATGTTATAATATCATATATCTTACCTGTTCTTCTCGAGCTCGTTGTGTGTGGATCTGAAATACACAAATGCATAAATTATTAACACACTATCTCTGTTAAAAATACAAATGAAGGACTTGATGACCCATTTAGCCCCCCGATAGGTTTTCGTGGTGAGTGGAATTTTCAGTGTTGGCATATATTGTTTTAAAACAGTACAAAAGACAGATTTGTAGCCAGGTGTTCACACTTCTACATGTAACCCACACGAACACATTCCACATCTCCTACATTCGCATTCAAATTTCCCTCCTTCAGAGACAAGGGGTTGGGCTGTGTAACAGGGCAAAAGGACAGTTGGTATCATTAAGCACTGCGGGGTGTACATCAACATGTCAAGTGAAGCATGACAAATGCCCCATAAAGCTCTGCTCAGCTGGCCTTTGTTACTAATGGGGTGTATACTTGTTTTTGACCAATTTTCCCGCAATTTTGTCTTCACACAACCACAAAGAATTGTCCATTTCTGTTGCAACAAAATTAAAACAAAAGACTTATATTTAAAAAGTCTGAGATAAAAAAAACTGTCAAGTTTCGTTTGTCAATACAACAAGGAATATTGGAGAACCGTTCATAGTATCCTTTGACACAAATGCAGTGATTCTGAGAGAAGCACCATCTCAAACTCTTGCTAAGCTGACAATTGATCAGACAAAATTGCTTTTGATACGGAACCTTTCTAAGGATCCTATAATAAACCCCGTTTTGTACATGATGGGCTCTTTCTTATGCCAAATGTATTGCACTGATTACGCTGGGTTGAAATTTCCAAGATACCAGTACCGTACTAGATTTCATTATTGTCCTGATATCTGCAGATGCCAAAACCAGTTGAACCAAGATGTAGAAAAAGAGCATCATAATCGCATTTCAAGCCATTTGCGAAGAGAACTGTTAATCGGCGATCACATTATACATCAGTTTAGAAGCAATTCTGACACAAAGCAACCAGCAGTAAACAACCGCCATGTTCTAGAATTTGGACTTGCCATCCATCTGAACAACCACTTGTATTTCTACTCACTTTCGGGGTTTTTTGTTGCAAATGGCGTTGTCTCTCTTATATCTGAGAGATCCTTTAACGGTCAATACAATGTTAAAAATTTAAGGATGAAACCTAACAGGAGGGTAGCCGAGTTTCTAATTGAGTGATCGACTCGTTAGCCTCTAATGTTTGTTGATGTTTTTCAGAACTTGTGCGGCTCAGGCCGCTGTCAACACTTCACTGCACAAGTTAATAGAACTGTCTTCCACCAAAATATTCACAATGTCAAATATTAATCACGTGACTAACGGAGATCTTTCCAAATAGATCTAAACTTTGATGCTGAAGGCAAGAAAACATCAAAATAGATCTACCGACCTATTTCCACCGATGGCAGTTTGATGCTGGATTTTTTTTGACGTTGGTCTTGTTTTTCGTCTGGAATAATCCTCCGACATGGGCATTGTAGATCTAGACGCCGCATAACCATGCTCCGCTTCTGAAAATTAAAAATTTTCGTGTTTTAAATAAATAATTCCTGCACTCATAAGGCATGAATTCAGACGCTGCAAAAGTTGACAAATCTTAAGGGGATGAATCGGCCAAAAATACCCTAAATTGATACCTCTTTCCCTTCGCTCAATGTCCCTTTGTTCAAGCCAGGCGGCTGCTTCAATTAACTGGGCTATTCCTGCTACTCCTGCCATACTCATGGCTGCAAAATTGAGTTATGTATTTGAGAAAAACAGTAAAATCTCTGGACGTCTATCTTCTCGATAAGTTTGTCTTGAACTGCCTGTTACTTGTTTCTAGCAAGCACCAGTGATGCTCCGCCTTTTTATTACTGCTGAAGTATGGCATTTCGATTGCACAAATTGACCAAAAGTATCAAGTTGTCCTAATACAAGTTTCCTATTATTCATAAATTATTTAAGGATCCCTTAGTCAAAACATACATAATTTTTCGAGTAAAATGCAAATTGAAGGTGAAAAGCCTTTGGACTTGTCTTGGGGCAAGGCAAACGAGACTCAATGTTTGGGCATCCTTCAGCTCCCAAAGGCATGTTTATTGTAACCATGAACAGAAAGGACATGCATGCCATTAGTGGTCTACCAGGTTTTACAGCAAGGGGATGCAAGAGTGTCCTCAAAGAACCTGGTTGAATGAATAGACAACAGAATGGTCTTGACTTCAAAGGTGAAATAACTCAGGCGGTTGTGTATAACAATACGCTGAGTCAATGTGTAGAGTTCAGAGTGATATCTATAATATTGCAGTTGTGCTCTTTGCTATTTGCATGTCTAAATATCATGTTCTTCATTGGGGTACCACCTTGTGATCTTCGTAGTTTTCACATTTCTGAAGGAGTTTTTGCTTACAAAGTTTTTGGCATGGAAGATCTACAAATATTTCACTCCATCCTGCATTCTAACTGATTAAATATTCCATTAGCCATGTGCTATAAAATTCAAGATGGCTTCTTCAGGATGGTGTGATCTTCATGTTTGCCTGTCTTTTTTTGCTTGTGCTAATCATTACATACTGTAAAATGTTTTCCAGACCAATAGTTCAGGATGTATATAAGTCATGTTCTTCATCAGGTAATGGTATAATTGTAAGAAACTATTCATTGAAAATAGGTTAACAACGTAGAATTCTCACAACCACCAAAGGGTCCAGATCTATTTCATCATTTTTTCTTTTCAGGCTGATATCAATCTGGAGGTGGGAAAGGATAGGGACTTGTGTTTAAATAGATTTTCATTTGCCTTTGTCAATAAACTGTCACATTCTATCATGAAGAGCACAGGAATTTGTGACATTCGTTGTATTAAGTAATTTCACTTAAACTACCTGAGATAGATAGACCCATGGCAAAGAGTAAAGAGTACAGTATACTGAGTTAATATTTCTCCCATAATCTGGTAATGAAGAGCACAGTTTCTTGTGATATTCATTGTAGTTGTCTGTATTTTAATCCTTTAATAAATATGCCACAATTTCCAATGATTTTTGTTTGTTATGTACTGAAGCAAAACTAGATAAACCTCTCTCATAATGGAGCAAGTGTAAGTGTATGAATGCAAGCAAGCAAGTGTGTGTATGTGTGATATCTTTGCCAGAGAGACAGAGAGAGTGATAGACACAGAGACATACTGTGTACAATCTTCACTGGAGAGACAGAGAGAATGACAGAGACAGACAGAGTATAAGTGTGATCTTCATTTAGATTTTCATTTGAATTAACACCAACTGTTCAGACCAGTGATGATTTGGAAAATATTCATGACATAGAATGCAAGACAAAACATTTCAAAACTATGTTGTGTTTCAAGATGAAGTGACAGCTGTACATAAATGGTAGACTTGAAGTTACATATCAAACATTTAAATTCTGTAGCATCTATTGAGAATACCTTCCCTGTTGTTCTTTGGTTAAAACTTGAGTTCACAGTGATCTGAGATGAGCTCCTTAGGACTGCATTGGAATGATTAGTGTAGTTAGGCATAGTTTAAAGTTCTAGGTGCGCAATATCAGAGGGACAGATTAAGGCATTCCCTAATATGTTGGTGTTTTGTATATCATCTGGCATTTCGGCCTCAGCAGCTTTGTGATCAGATTAAAGGTATTCCCTAACATGTTGGTCTTCTGTCTTTTTTTACATTTAGTATGCTGCTTACAGAGTAAGAGAGGATGGATAGAGGTATTTCCTACTATGTTGGTCTTCTGTCTTTTATTATGTTCATTGGTGGCTCATTAGAGTCACCTTAGTGGTAGGTTTGGTTGTTTTGCCCCAAAATTTTGGGCCTGTGGTGGGGAACTACAAATGTTTTTTGTTGTTCTGTGAATGTACATGGGGTGGTGGTTCTATTTGCAGGTGGTAGGGACATCTAACCACTAAATGTTGTAATCAAACTTTTTGTCATCACTGGTGGTGGGGACCCTAAAATCTAGTCCACAAGTACCTTTGCTCCCTTTGCTGCCCTTTGCTCCCCATTGCCCCTTCACTTCCCTTCACTCCCCTTTGCTCTTCTTCACTCCCTTTGCCCCCCTTCACTCCTTTTGCCCCCTTCACCCTTAGGAATATTATAAATAGCAAGCAAATGGAGCAAAGCAAGCAAAGGGAGTGAAGGGAGCAAAGGGGGGAAAAGGAGCAAAGGAGTGAAGGGGCAAAGGAAGCAAAGTGAGTGAAAGGAGTGAAGGTGGCAAAGGGAGTGAAGGGAGCAAAGGGGGTGAGAGGAACAAAGAGAGTGAAGGAAGCAAAAGAAACAAAGGAAGCAAAACCATAACATAGATTTTCACGACCTTAATGATCACACAACTCATAGTATGGTGTGGATGTGAGGGGGCAGTACCCCCTTTGAACCCCGATACTCATTTTGTTGGAAAACACATGAATTTTGAACTTAATTCTTTGCAGGTATTAACCATTTTGATAAACTTTCAGTCGCAGTTGAAAGGAATGGCTGGCACTGCTAGAAGTCTATCCTTATGGAATGAGCCACCTAGTGAAACTTTCACTCCCCTTTCCCCCTTCACCCCCTTTGCCCTTCACCCCCCTTTGTGCCCTTCACTCCCAATTGCAAAACAAGCAAAGGCTATCATCATTTTGCATAATACTTGACATATGGAGCTGTATACAGTATACAGTGCCATATATGGCACCATGCAGAGCCATATATGTATACATATGATGCCAAATAGAGCTGATTATATACAAGACATAATCTTTGAAAAAATAAAAGTAGGATAATTAAAATAAAGTAGGATAATTAAAATGAAAGTAGGATAATAAAATAAAGTAACATAATAAAATAATAGTAACATAATAAAATTATAATAACATAATAAAACAAGATAGCCAGGTAGCTCCATGCAGAGCTGTTGTTTTCTTGTTGTGTTCTTATTTGTAGTGTGATCTCATGTTTATTTTGTAGTATCTCAAAGATACTAGAATACTAGAATAAGATACCACAAATAGATAACCAAAGAATTGAAATAAGAAATGTGTCATTTTTCATTGTTTTGATTAGTTAGGAGAGCTCATTAACTCAAATTTCAAAAGTTCTTATTCAGTTGAATTCCTCTCATTGATATGAGAATTTTAAGGTGCACATGCCTATATTATGATCAAAATTTAAAAAGTTATGAGCAATGAAATATTTCTGAGCTTTACTACATGTTCTCATTCCAATTTTCTATGACTCCTGTTCAGATATATTCACTTCACCTGTATTTATGTCATGACAAAAGGATCAAATTGCAGAACCAGGGATAATGACAAGTTGTGATCCCTTGTGATATCGACAAATGACTACTCAATGTACTGGGCAATTCTAACCTTGCAGGACTGTTAACTGTGATGCAACTAATTTCTAAATGGGTGTGGCAACACTAGTCGAATGACAAAGCAGTGATGGTCCACATCCCGGCACTACTCAGCAACCTACACTTGGTGCTCTCAGGCCATGTGGCTCTAATGGTTGGAAGTTACTACATGGTGGTTTCTGTAATGACAGAATTACGAAACAACAGATAACTAATGACAAATGTATAAGGCAATAACAAAGCAAGCTATTTATTGAACACCTCAGTGGGGGGCATTGTGTCAAAGCCCAGGGAGGATGTCACAACTAGGGTTCTTGGAGGGTAGATGACTCAGTCAAAGCCTGACTCTGACTAAACTATGGCTAAATAGCCTCTTTTATAGACACTGAGGGGGTGTACACACATGCACTCCATATCCATAGTGGGGGTCTCGCCAATCCTGCCACAACAGCTCTGCAAGCTGTTGTGTTGATTGTAGTGACAAGTACCCACTTTCCTAGTCTAGTTGACTGGGAACCCAGGTACTGCAAGTGCCAAGGGTCACTCTGTGACACATATCTCTTCATGTATAATATACCCATATAGAAAGGATAACTAAAGAATTGTAATCAGAACTGGAAAACTCAAATTTCAAAAATTCTTATTCAGTTGGATTCCTCTCATCAATACATCTGTTTGTCCCCCATTACCACTATATCATGGTATTCTGTCTGTTTGTTCTCATTACCACCACATCATAGTGATGTGTTAGTTTGTCTTCGATTACAACCACATAGAGGTAATGTCATAGCAATTGTTGTAATAACATGGCAGTAACTTGTAGTGGTAAACCTGTCATAACAATTTGCTGTAGTAATTGTCATAGTAATATGTCCAGTAAGTTACCTGTTCATCCCAGATTACCACCATGTGGTGGTAATATCATGTAGTAATTTGTTGTAGTATTTGTCATAATAATTTGCTTACTTGATTTATAAAATTATTGAAGATAGTCATAATTCCCAAACTAATTTTTGTCTGTTTGTCCCTGATTACCAACAGGTAATATCATAGTAATTTGTCATAGTAGATCTAAAGTGGTGGTAATTGTGTCAGAGAAGTTTGTCATAGTAATGTGGTAGTAATTGTGTCATAGTTATTTGTCACAGTAATGTGGTGGTAATTGTGTCATAGTAATTTGTCATAGTAATGTGGTCATAATTGTGTCATAGTAATTTGTGGTAGTAATGTAGTGGTAAATGTGTCACAGTAATTTGTCATGATTATGTGTCTTAAATCCTGAAATAGGTCCTCTCTCTTTGATGTCTCAGCTCCAAATGAGATGTGGTGGTGCATGCTTGCCCGAGTTACTTACTTGAGTTATAAAATTGTTGGAGATAGTCATAATTCCTAGACTAATTTTTGTCTGTTCATCATTAATTTCCACCACATGGTGGTAATGTCATAGTAATGTGTTGTAGTAATGTGTTTGTAATTGTGTCATAGTAATTTGTAAGAGTAATTGTCATAGTAATGTGGTGGTGAATGTGTCATAGTAATTGGCATAGTAATTTGTCATAGTTATGTATATTAATCCTGAAATAGGTCCTCACTCTTTGATGTCTCAGCTCCAAATGAGATGTGGTGGCACATGCTAGCCTGAGTTACTTGATTTATAAAACTATTGGAGATTGGATAATTCCCAGACTAATTTTTGTCTGTTCTTCCCTCATTATCAGCATGTGGTGGTAATGACATAGTAATCTGTGGTGTTAAAGCTGTCATAGTAATTGGTGGTGGTAATTTGTCATATTAATTTCTCATAGTAATCTGTGATCTTAAAGCTTTTATGGTAATGTGTGGTGGTAATCTGTCATAATAATTATCATGATAATCTGTGGTGGAAACTTGTCATATTAATTTGTCATAGAAATTTTGTCATTTGCAGTGGTAACTTGTCATATTAATTTTTGTAATAGTAATTGTTTTGTTAAATTTTACTCAAAACATAGGGTTGTTTCCCCTTGTTGTGATCATCTTGAAAAATTAAACCTACTTTGTGAAGGTTTCAAGGCAATCCATTAAGAATTGAATGAGATGAATATGTGGGGTTTGATCAAAATGTACAGTTTTGCTTGAAACATAGGGTTGTTATCCCTCATTGTGATTGTCTCAAAAAACTTAACCCCACTTTGTGATGGCTTCAAGGCAATCCATTAAGAATGGATCAAGATATTGATAAAATATGCAGTTTAGGGTTATGGTGTGGTGGTTAATTTGTCATGGTAACTTGTTGTAGTAATTGTTATGGTAATCTGTGGTAGTAATTTGTCATAGTAATGTGTCTGTTTATCCCCATGGAGTCTGTGTGTCCCTGTCATAGTAATGTCTGTTTGTTCTAATGGAGTCTATTTGTCCATGTCATAGTAATGTCTGTACATCCCCAAGGAGTCCATTCATCCCTGTCATATGTCATAGTAATGTGGTGTTAGCATGGTTTTAAATTATCATGGTAATTTTTTTGTCAAAGTAATTTCTTGTAATAATGTGGTGGTGACATGGTGTTAATGTGGTGTTAAATTGTCATGGTAATGTGCTGGTATGTCATGGTAATCTCCAGAAATCTCCAAAATTCATGTGACCCTCTAATTGACAAATCACAGACCTAAAATCACTATGAAATCTCATTTTTATGAGACTTTGTCCTTGCCCCTTTTCATTTAAAGAGCATAGCTGTTGTGAACAGCTCTGCTAATAAAACTTAAATTAATAAATGTTTCTTTCTCTAGAAAAACATGTAACACATCCACAACCATTTATTTATTGCACAGTAAGTGGTTTGTGAGAAACTCACATATACACAGCATAAGATGTCATTAATGCAGTCTGTAATTAATTGTTCTTCTGGCTTGCTGTACATTTAAAAAGATAGAGTAAAAGATAGAGAGGAAGAGAGATAAAGTGAACAACAAGCCAGAGAATACTTTTGGAAATCTGGCTTGTTGTGATCTTTACAAGAGAGAGAGAGAGAGAGAGAGAGAGAGAGAGAGAGAGAGAGAGAGAGAGAGAGACCACAGATACAAGCAAGCCAGAAGAACAATAAATTATAGAGTGCTTTAAATTGAGATATTCACAGAGGTTCTTCTGGCTTGCTTGTTAAGAATTAGAGAGAGACAGACAGACAGAGATACACACAGAAAAGTATTCTCTCATATTTGGTACTTCTGGCTTGCTAAGCATTTCCAAACAAAGTGAAAGAGAGAGAGAAAGTCCTTTATGGGCCAAAATGGTAAACCTCCAAGAGGAGAAGGAGCAGGAGGAGCCCTTCACAGGTAAGTAATGAGATAAGTAACTTGTGATCTTCAATTCTGACTGAAATTGAAATATTTTGAGCTAATGCAATAGTACTTTCTATTCCCTTGTAATGAATAACATGGAATTCTGAAGACTGCTTACAAAGAGTGCAACAACCTGATTGTATGCTAATGTTTGTTTTGACAATTTGCATGCCATTTTGTCCAAGAGCACAGGTGATGTTTAATGGTCAAAAAGGGAATTTTACAGGGAAATTGTGCTTGTATTCAGGTATGGTGTCATTTCCTATTGTAAGCCCTAAATAGTTATGGTATTCATAGGTCAAAAAAGGGAGACTCTGTACTCATTGCAGGTACATGTACTCTAATCTCTACACATCAACTCAGCATATTGTGGGCCTCCAGGCAGTCTTAAGTGAATGTGACATTGGGCTTAACTAGGTACAGCAACAAGACTGGCTTTTATGAGAAGCAAACCAGTACTGGCCACATTTGTTTCTGTCATGGCATGTCTTGTCAAATTATTTTCTGTATCACCTGATGTTGTGCTGAATAGTCACAATATTTCCTACCAAAATAGAAATTCTGTCTCTAATTTTCATAAAGACAAATTAAATAAAAATTGTTACCAACCTTTGCACACAATACAAATTTGGTAATATTTTAGCAATAAATCACAGGCAAATAATTCAATTTGTAATATCAGCAGATATTTCAAAAACCACTTTACTCAACCCACAATGTGAACACTGTCAGCCATTTTATTCACTTGCAGTTGTAGTTTTCTCACTTTACAGCAGCATCATAATACCAGGGAAAAAGTAGAACCAAGTGCAGACCTTATGTTAAAGTTTAGAAAATGAGAAGTAATGCAGAAACAAGTGTAACTACTTGTATGAATTTGTGAACTTACTGCTCTGTGGAAAACTGTTACCTATGAGAGTAGTTTGGGTTGATCCAAATCCTTCCAAAATTGTGTATTGTACTTAGTGAGTCATAGTCCATAGTGACTGTAACTTAACAGGCATTCACTATTTGTGAAATTGTGAAGTATGCAAATGCTTAAATTGTGATGTAACCATTGCAGTTACCAATCAGCCACTGAATGTCCATGAAAAACCCAAATGGTGACCAATCAGAAGATTCAAAGTGAAGTTCTAGGTCAACATTTGCTTTTGAAAACTCATCCTAAACAATGCATGTTATGTAATTTTTGTAATTGTGCATGACTGGAACTGTAGAATCTCATTCTTCCATAAGTTTCTAGATAATTAGCTCAGCATTCTTTACAGCAAAAATATGAATTTCACCACATTTAACCAAATTTCTAGAATTTCCAGAGAATAACTTTTATGATGTAGTACACATGATTTTATGATGTTTGTGGTCATGCAATCCAGGAATATTTCTGCTATTTCATCAGTTCTATTCAGAACTTCACAGAGTAAAGACCTGTTTCAAATGAGCTGGCTGTTTTTATGTTTCTTCACACAAATTAAATATTTGACTTGGTAATCAGAATGGGATTATTTGAAACACTTACATCAGAGCAAAGGGGACCTGTGCCATCACAGTAGGCTACATTGGGACAAGAACTATGACTTTGTGTTCATTTATCTAGAAGTCAGTGATCATTGGTGAAGAACTTAGTGAATAATTTTAGTTCATTTTGAGGATTTTTTGGCAGTTTAGGCTTATGTTCTTATCTGTTGATAGTTGCTTTAACACAGCATCATGGCTGATAAATTTACACTACCCTCAATTGATTGGACTTGTTCAGGAGATGTTTACAAAAGGTTTAAACTCTTCAGACAGAAATGTGAATACATATTTGAAGGAATGCATATTTGGTGTTAAACAGAAAAAACAGGCAAGGCATTTACTTCTTTGGTTTGGAGATAAAGGTTTAGACATTTATAACATTACTACATAGGCAAATGCTTATGATAAAGACAAAAAAAAGAAGTCTTAGATGCACTTGAGAATTACACCAAGCCACAGAACAACTAGATCAAAATATCAGTTGAGATGTCTGAAATAAGGTGACATGTCCTTAGAGAAATTTGTTACAAAAGCATGCCTACTTGTTGATGATAGTGGTTATCAAGAAGCTGTTAAAGAAGAAACTTTAGGAGACACTTTGGTGTTTGGATTTAAGTCTGATTAAGTGAGAAAAGATGCCATAGCAAAGGGAAATGACTTAATATTCAAACAAGTATATGAGTTTGCCAAAGTGGATAAAAGTACAAGGGTACACATGAAAGCCATCACACAGCATGAAGATAGTTCATGCAGTTAGAAGTAGAAAGAAGCCTACATTTTTCGAGAAGCCTCAGCAAAAGCCTGAGCATAAGAACACTGGTGACAAGAAGTCATTCAGGAAGAGATTCAAGTCCAAATCAAAGGGATGCTTCAGATGTAGAGGTAACCATGACAAATCTGCTGAGTGTCCAGCCATGTTTGCCAAATGCAAATTTTGTGGAAAACAAGGATATTTTCTTTAGGTGTGTTTGAAAAAGGATCATCAAAGAGTTCATCGGATGAGAATCTCAGATAAAACTTCTGTGGCACTGGTGTCACTAATAATAATGTGTTCTTAAGCACATTGGCTTCTGAGAAAAACTTAGTTCCAGAGACACTGCCACTGACAGTGCACAGTGTATCAAGTTATGCCAAAAGGACTATGCATTTGTAACAATGAATGCTCAACATAAGATGAACTTGAATAGTTGATACAGGAGCTAACATATGTGCAGTGAACATTGATGATCTTCAAGACTTTCCATTTCCTGTAGACATCAAGAAAGATGACAGCATTCTTAAAGGATATGGTCCTGGCACCATAAAGAATATTGGTGTTACAGACTTAAAAGTTCCATTCAGGAACAAATCAATCAACACTAAATTCAATGCAGTATATGCTTCTGGAAAGCCATCAGTGATTGGATGTTCCCAAGCATATGAACTTGTAATGATCACAGTGAACATTGATGACATTGAGTTAAATGATAACCAAGCAAAGGAAGCAGCAGGTCAAAGTATGCTGACTAAAGAACTTATTCCCAAAGTATACAATGATTGTTTTGAAAAGTAGGAAGATTTCCTGGAGAGAAGTATCACATACAGCTGATAGACAATCCAGTAGCTATTATCCATGTTTCAAGAACAGTACCCATTCACACTCTTCCTTTGTACAAAGCAGAGTTAGACAAAATGCAGGCAGAAGACATCATTTCCCCAGTTATCCAGTTACTAAATCTACAGAATGGATTAATTCAATAGTGTGTAAATTCAGTCTGATGGTTTAGTTTAAGGAAGGCTAGAGTTTGTATTGACCTACAGGATTTGAACAAGAACATTAAAGAGAACATTATTACCATAAAACTATTGATGATATTCTTCCATTGTTACATGGAGCTGGAGACACCAACAAGGGTTACTGGCACATAGAGCTAGAGTATGAGTCAAGTTTATTGTGTACATTTAATACACTATTTCAGAGATTTAGACCCAAGAGATTGCCATTTGGAGTGACAAAGTGAACATTTCACAAGATATTTTCAGTGCATATTGGATGAAATCCCAAGGGACATTCCCAATGTAGCAGGGATTGCAGATGACATGCTTGTATTTGGTTTATCAGACATTGAACATGACCAAGGATTCATATTAACATGTTGGAGACATGTAGGAAGAACAATACTGGTCTCAACTCAGAAAAGCTATAGTTCAAACTGAGACTTGGTGGGCAAAAGGACACAAAGGCACAAGGGTGGCAGGATGCAAGGGTGAGAGGGCACAAGGGTAGGAGGGCACAAGGGCAGGAGGGTGCAGATAGCCTCAGAAGTGTCCATGGACAGCCTTGGAAGTGTCCACAGATGGCCACAGATTACCTTGGAAGTGTCCATGGACAGCCACAGACAGCCTTGGAAGTGTCCATGCCTTGGAAGTATCTGCAGACAGCCATGAAAGTGCTCACAGGTGTGTTTGCCCTTGTGTCCAATGAGCCACCTGGTATAACTTTCACTGCCCGATATTTCAAGCTGTGGTCCATATTTGCATATTAGACAAACAGTTAATGCCTGTTATGTAACAGTCACCGTGGACCAGGCCTCGCTAAGTACAGTCAAATCAAGGTCGAATCAGAAAAGAAAATCAGGGTTACTGAAAGAAGACACATAAAAAGTCCAACCAGTATTTCCTGAGTGGCCGGAGTTAAAACTGATAAATCGGACAAAAATTGCCTCTTATGTAAAGCGCCATCTATAGGTTTATGCAAATTATGTAGGATCCAAAACAGCCTGGATACGGATTTTGACCAATCAGAGAATACATAAAACCACGTGGCATTGACATTACCACGCCCATCAAAAATATCAGCTGTTTTTGACAGAAATAAAGAGAATTGCAAGATAAATCGAGTAAAATATATTACATAGAGTGAGTGTGGAAAAGCAATGCGAAACCTGGACACACTGCTATGGGCGTACGATGAAGCTGTCACAAATGGTTTTTTCCATATCCATAGCATGCATAGGGTGCTGTTAAATAACCAGTGGTGGATCCAGGATTCCCCAGAGGGGGCGCAAACCCCAAAAATCGCTGGTACCAACTCATTTTTTTCCTAAAACTTCATGAATTTTTTTTTAAAAAAATGGACAGAGAAGGCGCGGCGCGCGTTCCTGCCCTCCCCCTTTGGATTCGCCAATGATACCTAATTGGCGGGTACACATTAAGCAAATTAGTCTCCGCAGGTTGTATTAATGTCTTGTCACACACATCTTCAAACCAAATTATTTTTTTGGGGGGGGGGTACATTGTCTTTTCAACTTTTGATGCTGAGTCTAAATCCATGGCAGGCACCATGGACTGCAAAGATAACAATAAATGTTCCCCTTTAAAGTCAAAAATAATCTGCTAAAATCTGAAATTCCCCAAGTCGGGGGGGGGGGGGTACATTGTCTTTCCAACTTGGTGCCGAGTCTAAATCTGCTAAAGTCCAAAATCCTCCCCCCCCCCAGCAAACTTGGGGCCAAAATTTCTTCATTTTTATGCAGTTTTTGGGAAACATTGGTCAAATAGTATGTTGGCGCCCCCCTCCGAGGTTGGCGCCCTTGGGAAATCCTGGATCCGCCACTGAATTTGTTTGCTAGACGAAGATCATACTTGGCGATGGATAATCCATGGCGATGATTATATAACAGGCATTGTCACCAAGTACGATCCTTCTAGTAACAAAATTATAGCGCGCATAATGAGGAATCTTTTGATCTGTTTTGCTAATTTAGCCATGTAGACTCTATTGGACTTGCACAAAATGAAAATATGTCCCTGCCTGATTTGTGTACATTCTATTTTCAGATCAGGGCTGGCTGACATCAGAGATCAAAACAGTGCATCACATGGGTATGATGATCGACCCAGCTGATTTCACGCTGAACTGATCCCACACACAAAAGATAACACTCTCAGGTTGCAAACAAACGCTGAAGTCGCCCACCATTTTCTATTAAATTTTCTTTTCAACTTAAGTATTAGATAGCGACCTATATTGTGCTACTATCTATGTGTGGTACATTCAACAATGCACACTTCAATACCATTACTGTGCAAAGTACACATATTGTATGGTCACCAGTGAAGGCTGCACCATTGGTCACCAGTGAAGGCTGCACCATTCAAAAACTGAAATTTCCATAAACTAACATTATAAAGTCTTATGTACCGTAAATGTCGCAAATACCGCACATGTGCACAAGACCAACTTTTTGCACTGGGCGTTATTTCAGAACACCACAAAAACCAGTGACAGATCCAGGTGGGGCACCAACCTATTATTTGGCTGAATTTTTTGTGAAAACTGCATGAAAATGAAAGAAATTTGATCCAGAAGGGGGCACAAAAACAATTTCCACAACAGACCAGGCAGTAAGTAATACTTTTTATTAGTAGCACATTGCAAATTCTCCAGCCAGTCTCATAAATCTGCTGGTAAAAGCCAGTAGTTGTGCTAGAAAAAGGGGTGCACGATAAAAAGGGAGGGCGCGGTATTCACATTTACGGTATACAGTCTATTAACATCCGACTGTATACAAAACCTAAACAATAATATTCACGTCACCATTTTGGATACAGTCGGATGCTAATTTGACTGTATCCAACACTTTGTATATAGTCGAATTAGCATCCGACTGTATCCAAACTCTCAAACAGAAGCTAAAACTCAAACGCAGAGGTAGTAGGACTACACACATACTTGATCATGCATAATTATTTCACGAAGAGATAAGAGCAAGTTACTGGTGTCTCCAAAATCTAATTTCCATTTAATGATGAGCATAATACAAAATATCAGGTAGTGAAAGTTTCACCAGGTGGCTCGTTCCGAGGCGATCAGGTCTCTGGGCAGGCCTTGTGCCCTGGGAGGGAGGCCTCCCGCCCCAGGCACAAGACCTCCCTCCCAGGGCACAAGGCCTCCTGCCCAGGGTGGGAGACCTTGCACCCCATGCACAAGGCCTCCCACCCATGCAGTTTGAACTATTTTTTCACTCCCCATTGCCTCTCAGTACAAAAAGTTCAGTTATGGCATGTAGAGTTGAGGTGTCCCCCCGCCAAGGCCTCCTACCCCGGGTACAAGGCCTCCTGCCCTGGGCACAAGGCCTCCCACCCTGGGTGCAAGGCCTCCTGTCCTGGTCGCAAGGCCTCCCACCCATGCAGTTTGAACTATTTTTTGCTCCCCACCACCATGTAGTGTTCAGGTGTCCCCACCACCTGCAAGTACAATCCCCACCCTATCTGCATTCACAGAGCCGCAAAAGGCCTTCGTAGGTCCCCACCACGGACCCAAAATTTCGGGGCAAAACCGTCAATCAACCACTTAGGTGACTCTAACGAGCCACTAATAACATTGTAACTTTTATGTTAGTTTAATTTGATAATGTTCCACAAATATGAACAATTTTTTTAAAACTTGAATTGAATTCTTCGTTTATTTCATTTTAGTTATTTATTTATTTGGTATATTTACATGTAATGACCTTTGATTGCATGTCCACATTGTTTTGTATTTAATTTTTCCTAAGAGTTTTTAAACAACAACCTGAATACGAGGCAATGATCGAAGCAAACATGAAGGTACAATTTATCAACGAGCACAAATTCGCATGTAATTTTTTTTTTTCATTTTGTGACATTGCTTAGTTGGAAGCAGCTCGGATTTCCACCAGTCATTGTGCCACACAGTGGTTAATTCTGTTACCATTCCAATTGCTGCTTAATAGCTAATCACAACCAAAGAGTATTGTGAGCGAAGTTCTTCACCGCACCGCAGCTAATGTAAACTGCAATACGTGCCTTAATTACACAATTATTTTCGTGTTAACATTGGACTTTCCGGCCAGAAATAATGATGATTTTTGCAGAGATAGAAACAATGAGAATTAACGATGTGCTCATCTATGGACTATAATACATCTATCAAATAATTCACATATATATATCACCTACTTTATCCGTTGCAATGTAGACCTAGTCATTATTTTGTACAACGAATAACCCATTGAATGGTTCTAATCACTACAATGCTTGTCCCGTAAAAGGAATAAGATGACTGCACTGGAATGTTCTAAGCGCAACGACAACATTTTGGAAAAAAATTCTACTAGCCCTAATTTAGATCTCTAGCTTACTCCTAAATTCTAAACAATACGCTTAATTTTGTTCTCCATTTCAAGTATTACTTGCTACCTCGCAACAAAACAAACGAAAGGACTTGTGAAATTGTGGCAATTAATCTGACCGTGCAATAAGCAATAAATGATCAAACGAAGTCATAAAGCACCATTGTACTTCCCACCACTGGTAATATTCTCTCAGAATTAAATGTGTACTTCATTGTTTTTTACTGTATTTGTGGAAAGAAGCAGAAACCAGCCAATTTTGCACCCATATTTACCCTGGCGCTGTAATTTACTGAAAGTTTAAGAAGATAATTATGATGCATGGAGTTGTAGAAACTGGTACAGTAATCAACACAGGTGCAGGTTTTTAACCTTTTCAAAGACCTGTAACGAACCTATCCATAAAAAGAATGAGCACAAATATAATTCAAAATTATAATAATAAATGGTTATAGCAAGCAATACTCAGAACGTTGCGCCATTTCTATTTCTCTCCTTCTTGATTATGGTTCAACACGCTATAATTATCTAAATACAATGCCACTGACTTCCAAAAACATGAAAATAAATTTCTATCCATTTTCATTGATTACTGTGGTATCTCCTATGAACGAAAGTCTATTAGATCAGTAATACAGGTGGATTAGCTGCGATGAGCATCACGTGGATAGTATTTGGCTAATTTATCTTGCGGGATACGCTTAAGCATTTCTTTCGGGAAGATACGTAGAAGTTGCCATCCAATGTCTAGTGTCTCGAAAATGTTTCGATTTTCATAATGACCTACAAAGTAAACAGACGCATCAGTATGTTAATGAAAGTAATTGTAATTATGTTCATAAATGTACCATATTTTCACTGTGATCACTTTTGAACAAAATTTCTGGTAACATCTTTACCTTGCAATATTTTTTAGAATTTTACTAATTTTGACGAATGTCAAAGTCCGCTTGTACAATCGTCATTCATTTTAACATACCCTGTGCAATGAAATTCTTTTCAAACTTGGTGAGGAATTCAAGGTACAAGAGATCATCTTGTGACAAAGCCTCCTCCCCGACAACAGCCTTCATTGCCTGTACATCTTTGCCAATTGCATAACAAGCATACTGCAAATATGTGATAATATCTTTAGATCCTTTTACTGACAGTTATAACAGCAGTAGAACAACGATGGTAAAAACATTTGGTTCAAGTTTCTTTACCAATTGGTTGGAAACATCTGCATGATCATCCCGAGTCATTCCTTCACCAATAGCAGACTTCATCAAACGGGACAGCGACGGCAAAACATTAATTGGAGGATAAACCTAAAGTAAGCAATCTCAGGTGATTTTTTTGGCCTTTGTTGATGTGAAATCGGGAGTTACAATCAACAAACAACAGCAGAAAAACAAATAGTGCGTAACAAAATACTGCCAGTTTATTTTTTAGTTTATAAATGTAATGAAAAGTACGCTCGCACCACCAGACACGGTTTGCAATTTCTTTAATTTTGTTATAAATTATGAACATTTAAAACAAAGTTTTAGATGCCAAAAATTACTTGTCTGTTATGAAGCTGTCTGTCTACATATATTTGTCCCTCGGTAATGTATCCAGTCAAATCCGGAATTGGGTGAGTTATATCTGGAAAACAGAAAAATGTGAACTGTCATTTGGATGAGTAAACCTACGGTTTAAACTTCAGATATTGTAGTATGAACAAACTACTTACCATCGTTGGGCATTGTAAGAATGGGAATCTGAGTGATGGATCCTGACCGACCTTCAATACGGCCAGCTCGTTCGTAGATTGTAGCCAAGTCAGTGTACATGTAACCTGGAAAACCTCTCCTACCGGGTACTTCTTCGCGAGCAGCAGACACCTTACAAAGTACAGCATTACCGCAAGTAAGCAACTACAAACACCACTATTATCAAACAGGAATTAGCGGAACAAGTCCTTCACATGGTATTGGGCGCAGACGTACTTAGCTACCACCATCTTTCATACTCTAATATTTATATACATAAATTACAAGTAGAAACGGCTTACTTCTCTCAAGGCCTCAGCATATGAGCTCATGTCAGTGAGGATGACTAGAACATGTTTCTCACATTGGTATGCAAGGTACTCTGCTGTTGTTAAGGCGATACGTGGGGTAATAATACGTTCAATGCTGTAATCAGAGAAGTTAATAAATTCAAAACATGCTAAATTAATCTATGAATAATAGGGAGTTTGCATCAGAAAGATTTGCAAGAACTTACGTGGGATCGTTTGCCAAGTTTAAGAAAAGACATGTATTTTCCATGGAGCCGTTTTCTTCGAAGTCTTGCTTAAAAAACCGGGCTGTTTCCATATTTACTCCCATAGCTGCAAAGACTATGGCGAAATTGTCTTCGTGATCATCCATCACATTTTTTGTTGGGAGTTTGACTAGACCTGCTTGACGACAAATTTGCGCTGCAATCTGAAATAGAAAGTCCAACCTGGTGCAAGAAAAGTAACCTTCAAAGAGCCAAACTTGTAAAAGTGTTCTCATTGTCATTTAACCATCGGTTACGAGATTTAGATATTAAAACCACTCACTTCATTATGTGGTAAACCGTTTGCTGAGAAGATAGGTATTTTCTGTCCACGAGCAATACTGTTCATGCCATCAATAGCTGATATACCCGTCTGTATCATCTCTTCGGGATAAATACGTGACCATGGATTGATAGGCTGACCTTAAAAAATTATCATTAGAATAAACCGACATAAAGGTTCACCAACCAGTTAACGCTAACTGTCCTTTCTTCTGGAAAATGATTCGGTACAAACCTTGAATATCTAAGAAGTCTTCAGCCAAAACTGGCGGACCCTTGTCCACTGGTTTACCAGAGCCATTAAATACTCGACCTGAAGCATATCAATGGATTTTTTTCAGAAAGTTAATACAAAACGACATTTGTAACATATTAAAACATTAAGACTCATATTTTGAGTGATGCAACAGTTTGTCCAAACCTAAAAAAAAACACAAATAAGAATTATTTTCAATGTTGTCCTTTCTCTGAGGGCAAATTAGACCATAAAATAACGAAAAGAATTGCATACCTAACATATCCTCTGATACTGGAATTCTCAGAATGTCACCCGTAAACTCGCATGTCGTATGTTTTGCGTCAATACCAGATGTGCCTTCAAAAACCTACAATAGCATCACACATATTCACTTACTAAAGTCTGCACGACATCTATTGACCGCAGTTCAACAACATATCATATTTACTAAAAATATCAAGTAATTTTTATTACCGTCCGCATACGAAGTATGACGGGAGCTTATATTTTCAGTTTGTTTGTCAGTTCACAGGGGGGGGGATACCCCAGTCCCAGGTTCTTTCCCTGGTCTCTGGTCCCATGTCCTTTCTGGGGGGGGGTTACCCAGTCCCAGATTATTTCCCTGGTCTCCAATCCCAGGTGCTTTTTGAGGGGGGGGGGGTACCACAGTCTCAGGTGTGGGGTACCCCATGACAGGGGTACCTCCTGGCCAGGACAGGACTGGGGATGCCCCCCCCCCCACCATGACAGGACTAGGGTAACCGCCCCCACCAGGCCAGGACTGGAGTCCCAGGGGAGGGGGGTACCACAGGACAGGGGTACCTCCTGACCAGGACAGGACTGGGTACCCCCCCCCCCGCCAGGCCAGGGAGGGAGACCTCCCACCATGACAGGACTGGGGTATCTCCCTCCTGTCCATGAAAGGACTGGGGTACCCCCCCCCCCCGGACAGGACTGGGGTACCTCCCTCCTGGCCATGACAAGACTGGGGTCCCCCCCCTCCCAGGACAGAACAGCAGAGTGAGCACTTGCTACGCAGCGGGCGGTATGCCTCTTGCGTTTACGCGGGAGGACTTTCTTGTTGCAGATGCTTGCCAGTCCGAGCTTTCCCAATATATGATTGAAATTTTACTTTTTAGAATAAACCATCGATTTTAAATTACTGATTTTTTTTTCACAAAATGACATGATTACATATGTATCAAATCTAAATTCTTGGTTGCGTCCGCATACCTGCACGACAGCTTTCGAACCACTGACTTCTAGGACCTGCCCACTTCTTTTGCTGCCATCTTGCAGGGTCAAGTTTACAATCTCAGCATACTTGGGAAACTGGAACAAATTATGACACATTATGAAATAAGGGGTATGCAATTTACATATACTACGATATATTAAGTATATTTTAGTACAACTATTCTTGAATAGCTTTGCTTATGTTACGGGAAGGCACAAAAACCGTGATTTCATGAGACTTTGTTGTTCACGCTGAAGGACAACAAATTATGTGAATCCTTTGAAATGACAATTGTGAACGACAAACATAAAACAGAGACAACTGTCATTCATAAATAGCTAAACAGGGATTTTAACAATTGTGAGCTACAATAGCTGTGCCATAAGTCTGTGGCTTACCTGTTATACTATATTCATGTTGTAAATAATCTTGTGCAATGATCTCAGATAATACACGTTACAGTATCAAAGCACCCTTGATAACCTTATCTCTTGTCAAGTGTAGTAGTTAAAGGTTATAATCAAACCAGGTTTCAAGCAAACTGCAATATTTCCAAGAGTATTTCTGTCCTATCGTGCTCAAAAGGAAGCTATTTTTATGTTGACGATATTTTGCAACTACAACTAATGTTGCCTAGGTCAGGGAGACCTGAAATTAACTTTCTCCTCTGGGATAAAAGAATCATTTGTTTTTGTTAAATATCCGGTAGTGAAAGTTTCACTAGGTGGCTCGCACCCCTTGCATCTGCCCTCGCACCCTAGAGCCCTTGAACACTCACACCCCCACACCCCTTGCACCCTTTGTGCCCCTGCACCCCCGCACCCCTTGTACCATTTGAAACATGACTGCATAGATATTATCTCTCTGAAGGCCAAATCACAAATGATAGCTTTTCACAGTACATCAGTATTTATACCCTTCCTGGGTGCAAGGGCAGTTGTGAGGGGTGTGAGGGCACAAGGGTGCAAGGGTACAACAGTGTGCAAAGGCACAAGGGGTGCAAGGGCACAACACTGTAAGAGGTGCAAGGTGTGTGAGGTAATAGGGTGCAATAGAATGACAGTGCAAGGGTACAAGAGGGTGAGGGTACAAGGGGAGGACACAAGGGTGGGCAGGCAGGAGGGTGCAAGTGTGGGAGGGCAAAACAGGGCAGCATGCCAAAAGGGTGGGAGGGTGCAAGGGTAGGATGCATGGGTGGCAGGGTGCAAGGGCAGGAGGGCACAAGTGCAGCAGGGTATGAGAGGGTGTAGGGGCAGGTGAAGGGGTGCAAGGGCAGGTGCAAGGGATGCAAGGGTAGGTGTGAGGGGTGCAAGGGGTGTGAGGGATACACAAGGGTAGGTGCAAGTGTGAGCAGTGCAAGGGCAGGTACAAGGGCACAAGAGGTGTATGGGCAGGTGCAAGTGGTCCAATAGTGGAAGGGATGTGAGAAGAGGTGCAAGGGTAGATGCAAGGGATGCAAGAGCAGGTGGAAGGGTGCAAGGGCAGTGAGGGCAGGTGAAAGGGTGTGAGGGCAATTGCAAGGGTAAGTGCAAGGGCTGTGACAGCAGGTGAAAGGTGTGAGGGGTGCGAGGGCAGCTGCAAGGGTAGGTTCAAAGGTGCAAGGGAAGGGAGGGGTGCAAGGGCAGGTGGAAGATGTGGCACAAGATGTGATGGCAGGTGCAATGGGCACAAGGGCAGGTGCAAGGGTGTGAGAGCAGGCACAATGGGTGCAAAGGCAGGTGCAAGGACTACAAGGACACAAGGGTGTGTGGGGTGCAAGGGCAGATACAAGGGTAGAAGGGCAGGTAAGAGAGGTGCAAAGGCAGGTGCAAGTGTCCAAAGGGGTGTGAGGGCAGCTGCAAGTGGTATGAGGGTGCAAGGACAGGTGAAAGGGTGTGAGTGGTGCAAGGGCAGGTGTGAGGGCAAGGGCTGCAGGGTCAGGTATAAGGATGCAAGGTGTGTGGGGGCAGGTGGAAGGGTGCAAGGGCAGGGGCAATCAGTGTGAGGGGTGAAAGGGGTGCTAGGGTGTGAAGACAGGTGCAAGGGGTGCTAGGATGTGAAGGCAGGTGCAAGGGGTGCTGGGGTGCAAGGTCAGGTGCAAGGGTAGTCTAAACTAGGTTTTTGCACCCCACCATGCCAGGTCACAAAAAGTTTAAATAACTTTGATGTAGTGTTCAGGTGTCTCCACCACCTGCAGGTACAAACAGCACCCCATCTACATTCAGAGAACAGCAAATGGCATTCGTATGTCCCTACGGGCCCAAAATTTTGGGGCAAAAAGACCAAACCAACCACTAAGGTGACTCCCAATAAAGTCATGACTATAACCTTACTTTACCTTAACGTCATCAAGTATAACCAGAGGTCCATTTACACCCGATACTGTTTTATACGCTGAAAACATAAAAGAATAGTGTACATACTGAAACCATTTACGAATTGCGATTAACAGAACACTGGCTGAACGTTTGCAAATTATTAAAATATAGATCTAGTATTTTTGCGGACGTTGACAGTCGTTTACTTGTCAAACCTGGAGTTCATCTCATTCTTTGTTTACTTATATCAAAGCTTCAGCAAATTTCTAATAGAAGTACTATCTGTGCTGGTGGTTCCGGAAGGGGGTGGAGGGACTCGATTCTCTAAATCTAGATCATAAAACTGACAGAAACCGTGTGATCAGGGTCATGTGAAAGTGACAGCAATTGGAACATTCGTGTTTCATTGGATATTCAAACATATATTTCTTTCAAAACATCTTCTACAATAAGCATCCAAAATATCATTTTTACCACTTACTTAATCTTGGTTGAGATATGTAATCTCTAGTTACAGCCATTTTATGTTGAACAGAATTTGTCGCCATCATGATGATTACTCGAGTCACGTGAAAAATTCATGACGCACAGTGAAAACATTTTACCTTCTCACCAATTGAAATTGAAAAAAAGGTTTATTTCAAATCAACACCAGAAAATGAAAATGATGTACTTTCAGGGTAACTGCTCCCTAATTGAAAACAGAGTTTCTCATGACTCAAATAATTTAACCAGGTTAACCAATCACACCATTCATAGGTGTAAGTGAAATTACTGTAAAACAGTAATAAATATCCACTTTCCTGTGCAACCCAAAGCGTGTGTCGGGAAAAGGAGTTCTTGCGCTGTTACTTGCGCTGTTACTTGTGCTTAAAACACCTACGTCTCACAAAACGTTACCGTTTTCATAAAATAATGTTTACGTTTTGCACGACGTAATTGTTTTTTGGTCATAAAAACAGTTCCGTCAGAAAAGACGTTAATGTTTTTTTGGAAAAATATTTCCGTTTTGTGAGACGTAGGCGTTTGATAATCATATAAAATGGTTACGTCATTTAAACCGTACCAATTTTTAAGTAAAAATTGCTTACGTTCTCCAAGACGTAAACATAATTATAATTGTTTTTATTATTGTTTTTGTTTACATCCGGGTCTATTTTAAAA